>JAWWEE010000074.1:147031306-147146988 GCA_035221455.1 Xenops minutus | reverse complement strand
ATGGGCAGGGACACCTTCCACTAGCCCAGGTTGCTCCAAGCCCCATCCAACCTGGCCTGGGACACTTCCAGGGATGGAGCAGCCACAGCTTCTCTGGGCAACCCATTCCAGTGCCTCACCACCCTCTGTGTGAAGAATTTCTTCCTAACATCTAATCCAAACCTCTCCCCTCTCAGTTTAAAATGCCCAGTGCCTGGCACATCAGCTGCACCCGTTCCCATGCAGGATTTCAGCTGCTGAAGGCAGGGCAGCAAAGCTGAAGTTCAGTTCCAGCCTGCATCGCAGGAAGGTTAAGCCTCTATTTGCACCAGCAGGGAAATATTTGACATCCCCACAAAACCAGGGGAAAGTCTCACTGATGGCTTTGTAATTGGTTTTAGAGCTGCTCCAAACACATGTGCTAAGAGGCAGAGCAGCAGCGCTGGGGGCTGGCTGGCAAGCAGGACATCAGCGAGGGAGACGAGGCCCTCACAGACACATGTCCAGGCTCCAAAATACTTCAGCAACCATCAAATATTTTCCAAGCTTAGCAGCTGGACTCTGCAAGCCCTTGCAGCAGCCAAGTCACTAATACCTCTTCCCTCGGGCAGCACAGCTGATCTCAGGCAGGGCTTGCCAGCAGCTCTAAGTAGGCTCGTTTTAGGACAGGACAGCCTACTTGGTTACACTCTTCAGACTCCCTTCCTTTAACTCAAGGATCTCCAGGTTCTTTTCCAGCTTAGCATTCACATCTCTGATTCACAGTGAAGAAATACACTCACAAATACGCTCTAATGTGGTTTTTTCCCACTTTGTCACCCAGCCCCCGGCTCCTTGTCCTCTCTCCAACTTCCAGAGCCTGGTTCCTCCAAATTCAGCCTGAGACACCAGTCTGCTTGGTTTGAGACTCACCCCAAGGGACACGAGAAAGCTGCTGGCCTTTTTGCTCCTGTCTGAAGCCACAGAAGCCAGGGCTGAGAGGTTTCAAACCCCCTTATTTGAGAAGCCCAATATTGCAAATGTTAGCACGGAGCACAGGCAGAGCAGATATGCAAATGCAGGAAAAGACTTAACAGCCCAGGAAAGAAACTCCAGTGGGAAGCTCCCAGCTTAAATTGAAAGGCAGCTCTTTGAATGTGCAGAGGCCTTGGGGCTAAACAAAAAAAAATCAAAGCCAGATTTGGGCACAGCCTTTCTCCCTGTGCAACACTCCATGGGGAGCTTTGTGGGTCTAGGCAGAAGAGATCCCAACTAAAACGAGGGGCTTGGGTGTGGGAGGATGAGAGCGGTGCAAGGTCAAGCAAGGATGCTGAGGCCACTGGTGTAAAGGGCAATTAAGGCAGAGTAAGGGAAGATTGGTCCCCCAGCAACAAAATTCCCACTTGCACTCCTCTTGGTCCATCCTTGTCCTGCCAAGGACCAGCAGCAGGATTCCCCCAGCAAAGGAGGCTGGAGTACAAAGGAGAGCTGGAGCAATCCCATACCCCGAGTCCTGCCTGCCTTCGGACTGCGGGGCAGGAAAACACCCTGGCACTCCTCCATATTCCCTTTGCTCTGACTTGAACTTGCCTCTCACTCGAAAGAGCTAATTAGGGCAGGCAATCAAAGCTGGAGAAGCGGCTCTCCCAGCCCGGCTCCGAGCCAGCCCCAGTGCCCGTGTCTGTGCCTGCTGTCTCAGCCAGCCCGGGGCTGCCAGGGCTGATGTGATTTCTGCAGTGACACTCCACTGAACAGAGTGAACTAAGACAATTTCCTCAGACCGTTTGTAGGTCAGATGGACCAGCCTCTTCCCCAGTCCTGCCCTTAAATCGTGCAGTGTTTAATCCTTGATCTGCAGCCAGACCTTGATTTTTCAGAGCAGAGGCGACGCAGAGCTGGCTGGAGACTGGAAGGCGAGGGGCTTTGATGGTTAATGACCACTGCTCCTCAGCCCTAGGAGAAATGAAGCCCTGGCTTCACAAAGCTCCCTGAATAAATCCTCCTCCAGCTCCAGCCCAGGGAAATAAAGTTACACCAGCACACACAGAAACAGCCACAAGCTGTTGGTATTCTCTAGGTCCTGTTCTGGTTTAGGTTTGAGCCAAGACTGTACTTGGGTCAAAGTGATTTCTCCCCTGTGATTTGCACAGTGAAGTAACTCTAACAGGCAAATTCCTCCTAAAGATTTCAAGGCCCCTCAGCTTAGCTCATCAGCAAACACAGCATGTCAGATGATACCTTCAGCAGCTTGTCCATGAGCAAACTGAGGTATTAGCTGGTGTGGTGAGCTGGAGGCAGAGCCAGGACTGGGACAAGGCAGTCTCAGTTCCTTGTTTCCTGCTTTAATGGATGAGAAGGTTGGTTATCTGAAGACAAAACCTGTGAGCACACGAGGAGGTAAAGGTTGGGTGCTCAGGGGGGCTTCACTTACCGCACTGCTACAGGGAATGTCCTTGACTTTGAGCCAGGCCAGATCTAAGGTCCCCTCTCCCCTGTAGCAGGACTGCAGCCTATCCTTGATGCGGTCATTGATCTTTTTCAGGACAAAGATGCACAGAGCAGACTCATCCAAGGACTTCATCTTCCTCTTCTGCCCCTTGGAGAAGACCGTGAAGAGGATATCATCCTCAGGGCCAACCCCCAAAGACCTCGCTAAGATGGCTCCAGCCTTAGACAAGTAGGCTGCCTGGAGCAATCTGTATTCCACCCCGTTCTTTTCACAGCCAATGGGCACCTCCACGTAGGAGTTAAAGGCTGTGTCCTCCTTGCAAAGGCGGACCAGCTTGGAGGTATAAACCTGCTCCTTCGTGGTGGAGCCCGGTGGAGAGATCATCTCAGGCTGCAGCGTCAGGAAATAAACGAAGTTCCCACTGCTGAAGCCATAAATGTAGTAGATATCGAAGTCAGGGATGATGGTAAAGGTGTCTGAGGGGATCTTGATCATCGAGGCCACAAACTCGTCGTGAAAGACGTACGCAAACATCCCATCCGCCTCGGAGTTCTTGGTGAGCTTCCTGCTGGAAATGGTGGGGAAATACTCCGGTTTGCCATCCACGGCGGTGGCAATGAACAGCTTGTCATCCATGTTGCTGTAGGAAACGATGACTCCAAAAACAGAGCCGCTCTCGTTCACCCCCGAGAGATAATGCTCCTTCTTGTGGAAGGGCTCTCCGAGCTTGAAGAGGTCATCCAGCCTCAGCAGCTTGCAGATGCCCTGGTACAGACTCCCACAGGCTATCAAGCGATTCTCCTTGTAGTCTATGAGGAGCATTTTGTTTATGTTGTTAGTGGGTGTCAGGGGTTCGTTGCAGGTTTGGACTATCCTGGGAGGATAACACTTGGGGTTATCATCGTCAGGACCAGTCTCGTGGGTCACCAGCACCTTCAGGTCGCTGGAGAGTTTGTAGATCCTGTTGACGGCCCCCAAGTAAATGTGCCCAGTTCTTTCGTCAACCACCAAGTGGTTGAAGTTGCCCTCTGCTTGTTCTCCAGTGAAAGTGATGAAGGGCCTCTTTGGATGGAGTGGCTGCTGTCTGGCAAGAGGGGACACTGTGGTGGACAGCAGGAGGTGAGAAACCAGGCAAGTCCATTTCCACATGGCCGGTGACATGATTACAGAGGTTTGTATTCCCAAGGGAACAGGATTAAAACTGTAAAAGTCTTCAAAACACCAATTCCCCGGCAGATTTTGTCCTACAAGCAAAGAAAAGAGGAAACAAAAGTGCATTACTATGGAGTATTCCTTCCTCCTCCCTCCTTCACAACCATGCCATCATCAGAGCACATTTAATTGCTAATCCTCCCTTTCTCCACTCTGAGCTCTCTACTTATAACCAGCACAAAGGGAGCCCTTCTGAAAGAAAAGATGCTGGTAGAACGAGCAGAAATCACAGAGCAGAGGAATAAATCAGCACCCTGTTCCTCTCCATGACACACACAAGTGCCCCACGGTGCAGCACAAACATCTGGAAGCCAGAGAGGTGCAGAAGGCCAATGGTAGAAACATCAACCAGCACTGCTGTTTGCACTGCCAATGTCAACCCAACCGTGTATTTGCTATCTAAGACACCAGAACTGGAGGAGGATTATTATCCTGCTCTTCTGGACGAGGGACTGAAGCCTGGAGAAGGTCAGGGACCTGCCTACAGGGACAGGTCCAGATGGATGCTGAGCTCTTCTGCAGCCCTTGAAGTTCACCGGGAAGAAGCCAGCCCTGGTGTGACATTAACATCCTTTCAGGGAGACCTTTGTCCAGAATGGGCCTGTTTGAAGAGGGTCTCTGTGGCTTCCAGCTCAAGCTGCCTCATGCTGGTCCAGCCTGGAGTACAGACACAGGAGTTGTGGTGTGCCACCTGTCACAGCCACATCTGCAAAGGGCACGTGGCCAAGCACAGAGCAAGTTGAGCACTGGGTCTCCTCCCCCCACTGGGCTTTTACCACAAGAACGTTCTCCACCCACTTCACAGTCTGTCTAAAAGAGAGATAGAGCTCTCCTGGAAATCTCAGGTGACTGAGGAGAAAGGGGTTGCCTTCCTATTAGCACTAATAAAGCCTAAAGGGCCATGAAGTGGGAAAAATGAGTCCCTAATGAGTCAAGGACCAGCGTGGTGGTTTTCCATAGGGAGAGAAGAGGGATTCCTTGCACCACTCAGTCTCTTAAAATCCCCCAGGCTTTAAGCAGGGTGGTGGGAGCAGTGTGGGGTTCAAACAGTGCTGTAATTTGGTAAGCACATCACCAAGCCCCATGGAAACACATCTTCCTGCTCGACACATCCATATGCTCACTTTCCCTGCACCTTTTTGGTTGTTTCTGAACCAAGAACAGTTTTGGCTCCTAATGACCCCACAGAGCATGTGGGAGATGGAGTCCTACCAGCTCAGGTCTCACAAGCCAAGCTCCTCACTGAGTGCTGACCACACAACCCTTGTTACTGGTGGCCAGGCTGAGGCACACAACCCCCTCCTCCCTCCATCCCACTTTAACACACAGATCAGAACTTCAAAAAGCTGTTCTTGATCTTAAAAAGGACACAAGCCAAACCCCAGCCACGCTTCTGCAGGCCAGTGTCCCACCACATGTCACAGAGTGACTTTGCTGAAATCAGGAGTGCAGCTAGTGATGACAGCCGGGCTGGCACAAGTAGGAGGTAAGGAAAAAATCACTGTTTGCAGATCCCAGCAGGGAGGAAGATGTGACAGTGACACAGGTCTGGATTTGCAGCTTTTTCAAATCTCTGCAAGTCTGCTAACGCCAGCGGGACTGAAAATTTCCTTCAAGAAATAACAGAGAGAATAAATCCCGTATTCTTTTGACCTGTTGGCTGATTAGATCTGATGGTGGAAAGGGTAAGTCTGGGCTTGCAGAGCAGCCACCACTTTCATGCCACCCTAAATATTTCAAAATTCTCACAGCAGCCTGAATTTCAAAGCTGTTGCATGATCACCTTCACCTCCCGCTGCCCTCCCAGCCACAGGCATTGGGTAGAGGATGGACAAAGGTCATCCCACATTTACTTTAGGCATGTTTACCCTGTTCTGCTTTGCCTTTCTGGTCAAGCAAATATTTAATAAAATCAAGCTTATACTGCAGAGTTTGCAAGACTCTGCAGGGATAGGCAGGCTGGTCACGTAGGCTTTTAATAACCTTTATTATGATAGATGGAGTGGAGATGGGATGAGCTCTCCACACACAACCATCCCCCTTTCAAAAGAGGCCATCCTTGGGAGAGCAGCAGAAGAGGGAAACTGTCCCTGTTTGAGTCCTGTGTTCAGAAACATCACGTGGTGACCCTGAACACTGGCTCCTGTCACTTATGAGTTATGATCCATATTTCTAACAGACACTGGCTTGATCGGGAACTAGACAGATGTAGGAAGAAATTGTTCGTTTCAAGTATTAAAATGACTTTTTTTTCCCCCTTTATTTTACTATATTTAGCTCTGCAGAGTCAGCAGAGCTGCAGGGCAGGGAAATGGGAACTGCCATGACCCAGAGACTGAAGAAGTAATGAACAGCTCCCCTTTCCAAGAGGAGCCCTCTGCCCAAAGGGCATCACAGCACCAGGACAACAGCACCTGCAACAGCAGGAGGAAATCTGCCCATTAAAACAAGAAGAGACAAACTCCAGAGGTGAAGTCTTCGAGACTCAAGTAGGTGAGAATTGTTTTGAGGTGAGACAATCAGTCCTAGAGGAAGGGAATGGCAAGGAGAACCTTCCTAGGACCCTTCCAACCCAAACCATTCTGTGACTCCTCCAGGGGAAGACAGCTAATTTGACTTGGAAACCAGACAGATCCAAGGAAGGCTGGATGAGGAGTCCCTTTAGCAGCAGATAAGGGCACTTCAGTTATACTGAACCTCATGGAAGAACATGTTCACCTGTAGAGAAAAGGGTACCAACAGTCTGAGAGCACACCAGGCACACACAGGAGCAGCCTTTGGGGGCAAAGCAGGAAGAGCAGCACCCTTGGGATAGTTTTCCATCTTCCATCAGCCATCTGAGAGGCCCCAGCAGCAGGATTTTCTCTCTGTACATCCCCTCCCATCTGCTCCTGCCCTTTGCCCTTCTCCCTCTGTGCTGGAGCCCCAGTCAGTACTTGAGCCTCGGAGGGCTATAATTTATAATTTGGCTTAATTAATAAATAACAGCACAGGTCAGGGGCAAGGAGGCCTGGATGTTCAGTTTGCAGAATAGAGCAGGTTTTGTGCT
Source organism: Xenops minutus (assembly GCA_035221455.1). NCBI lineage: Eukaryota > Metazoa > Chordata > Aves > Passeriformes > Furnariidae > Xenops > Xenops minutus. Next base: position 147,140,320 of record JAWWEE010000074.1, on the reverse strand, counting down.
ACCCCTGGGAAGATGCAGCAAGGAGAATTACCCGTGTCTGGGTGGCAGAAATCACAGGAATACAGTGCCACAGACATGCCCATCTTTGAGGCTCTTTGGTCTACAAGGGAACAACTGCACTCTAAAAACAAAACACATAACCAAAAGGCCACAGTCAGCAGGCAGTGAGGTCTGGGTTTATGCTCTGAGCTGGGTATTTCCAAAATAAACCCAAACTGTCTTGCCACAATGACCAGGCTGGCTGGTCTTTTCCACCAGCAGCAATGCCATGATCCACCACGTAGGGCTCCTGTGTGAGATCTTCTACCACAACATCCTCTTCTGCAGCACATTTGAGGTGCTTGGGAAGGTCTCACAGCAAATCCAGCTGTTTCAGACAGGGTCTTGTCCATGGTCAGAGGAAGGTCTCCTAGTCAGCTCCAGCAGAAGGTCTCACACCTCTCTCTTGCCTGTGGAACTGAAGTCTCAATGTTTTGGCTTTCAAATAACATATTCCACATAGGATGCCTTGAATTCCCAGAGTCTGATTTAAGAATTGGTTTTCTCCTGGAGAACAGCAAGCTATGGTGCTGTCCAACAGTGTGGTTATTTTTTTACTGTTATTGGCCATTTGCAGCAAAGGGCAGAGACCCCTGAGTTAGAGGATGCAGCCTGGTTCTGCTCAGGGCTCTCCAGGACACAATCCCAAGACTCCACAACATGCAGCTCTGTGGTAAATAGGAGGAGCCCTGGACAAGAAAAGTTTGGATGCAAAAAAGCCTAAGAAGAAACTTTCCTAACTTCTTTTAGCTGTGAATATGAGATGGGAAAGTTAGGGAATGATAAATACCTCCTCAAAATTCAGCAGCTTTCAAGGGGACAAAGTCAAGAAGGAAGAGCTATGGATCAGGAGGTAGGAATAAATCAGGAATAAAGAGGACACAAAGGACTGATCTGTCAGCTGAGAGGGAGGGAAGGACTGAAGAGGAAGTGCACAGGGAGAGAGGAAAGAGAGAAATGGGACATTTGGGGTTTGACTGACAATCTCACAAAAGCCATGGTCATGTCGCTCTACGAGAGGCTGGAACAAATCCACCCCACTCCAGTGACAACTCCTGAAAGGAACACGGGAAGGGAACACTGGGTGAACACGGGAGACAACACTCACACAGTCACAACCCTCCTGCCAGCAGAGGTGACAGACAGATTCACGTCACCAGGTCCCCTGCCACAGCCACATGCTGGCAGCAGGGACGCTGCAAGGTCAGCACGGATACGAAAACCCATGGAAGACATCCCGCTGCGGGTCCAGCTCCAGCCAAAGAGCACGGAGCAAAAACCTTAAAACCTTGAACACGACCAAAACATGCTGAAAAACAACACTGGGAGGGGGAAAAACCCCACCACCTTCACAGAGGGTCTGGCACCACCCTGGGGTCCCGGTGATGGGTGGGATGGACTTGGTGAGGTCTCCCCCTGGCTGGAGGAAGCCAAGAGCCCCCAGGAGTCCTGAGCAATGGCCAAGGCACGGGCTGGGTGGTTGATGGGGCCCAGCACTATTCAGGCAGCACGCTCCTCTGTTTACTTTTGCTGCACTCAGGCACTGCTATTCATTGCCAGGGATGCTGACGAGGCAGACGCCCAGCGCCGGAGCCAGCACACAGCAATTCAGCACCAAGTGCAGCTACACAAGCCTTTTAATCTCATCTAAAGACTTTTCTCTCTTTTTTCTTTCATGGCTTCCTTTAATAAACCCTGATTACCACGGATAGAAGCTTTTCTTTGGGAGCAGACACGGCAAGGGAACTCATACAGAGACATTGTCAACAGCTCCCCCAACAAAGAGCGGCTTCAAACTTGGGCTAAATCCTTTCTCCCTGAACTTCCAACCTGCCCAAGTTGAAGGTGAGTCTCACTTTGAGGACATCCCACACCAGAGCATCTTTTCTTTGGAGCTCAACCACAATGAAGAGATCCCAGGGGAAGCTGCAGCTTGTCCCAAATAAAGAGATTAATTTCAGGAGTGGTTTGTTTGCGAGGGAATTAAGCTACAGCAGGACAACACAGCCTTCCCTCATCACACAGATTATTCTACTCAGGCACTCAGATGCTGCCCATCACCTTGTTACCTGTGTCTGTGCCAGAAGGGTATTAAATGATGGCATTAACACATGCCATGAAGTGGCACTTTCCTCCTTTTTTCCTGATTGCCCCATGTGATAGAATTGCATGTAGATGGTTTTTCTTCCTGCACTTCAGCCTTGGTTTCCTATCAGCAAAAGCAGGTCAGAGCTGTGCTCCTCTGTGCTTGGAAGGGAGAGCAGAGAGGTTTGTAATGATTTCTCAGTTCCTCCAGGAATTTGCTACAGAGGCTCAAATGAAAGAGCACAAATATTCAGTGTCACAGAAATGAGAATGGAGTTTTGAGGTCACAGAAATAACCTACAAATCCAGAGACTGGAGTTAAACTCTCTTTTCTGGAGCAGACAGGGATGTGAGTCCCATGGCTGGGTGCCATAGACTCATGGAACATCCTGAGCTGGAAGGGACACAACCTTGCAATGACGTGACACCATCCATGACACAGATAACAGTATTGCCCAGTCTCCTGAAAGTATTCCTGAGGCTAAATCTATTAAAATTATTCCTTATCACAGTAACTGGGCAAATTCAAACCCCCAGACAACCAAACTGCTGTAGGAAGAGCACACAAGGTCATTGATTTTAACCAAGCCGTGTCACAACAGTGTCTAGCTTGGTTGATCCAACTTTCAGGAATGTGTGTATGAGATCAAGTAAATCCAAGGCACTGAGAAAAGTGAAGTCTTGCCAAAAACCAGAGTGCCAGGCTGACTTTTGTCTCAAAGTTTCATTCTTGTCCCCACCAAAGTCATTGTACAATCCTGGGACTCTGTTCTCCCCAGCACAAAGCATTTCTCTGCTGTATTTCCCTGAAGTGCAGCTCTCATGGGGTTGGAAGTGCCAAGCTGGCCAAGAAATTAAAATGGTGTGGAATATCCCTTTGGCCAGTTTGGGTGAGCTGTCCTGTCTGTGTCCTCTCCCAGCTCCTTGTGCACCTCTCTGGCAGGGTAGGAGAAGCTGGAAAGTCTTGGAGTTAGTATAACCACTACTTAGCAACAACTAAACCCATCAGTGTGTTATTAACACAACTCTCCTACCAAATCCAAAGGAAATTCCCTCTCTTGCAGCTGAAACCAGGACAGCACTTCATAGGTAAGGAGACCCAGCTCAGCTCTAGACACAAAGAGGAATAAACACAGCCACTGCCCCTAAAGGAATGATGAATATTGAAAGGAAAATGAACTGGGTTGCATCCCAGCAGGTCTCCCCAGCTTGTGTATCAATTACAGCATTTTAGGGCAGCCTTGAGGAAAACGGTGTTTCCTTCCTCAGAAGTGAAGCTTATGCTCACACATTCCCTTCAAAGCTCTGGAGTCTCTGAAGAGACCCCAAATGGAGGGTTTAAATTTGCCAGTTCTGGTTCAGATGGGAGCCCTGAAACAGCAGGGAAGGGTCTCTGACCTCAGCTTTCTCCATGAGTCAGCAGGCAGCTGTTTTCTTGTCGACTGAGGCTGTTCAGCACAGTTTATGTTGCATGGGATGCCAGTGAGTGGATATTTCCCCCTGCTTGGTAATCTTGGGTACATCTGTGAGACACAAGTCCTCTCTCTCAGGCTGAAACCTTGTAATTAGCACTATATAAATCCACCAAGAGACACATTTTTTAAGACAGAGGCTGCACTTCAGCTTTCTCCTGAACACTTGGCAGTGAGAGTAACTCCATATTCACAGTGACTTTGTGATCACTGGATATTTGACCTTCCAGATCCACATGAGACACTGGCAAGGATAAAAGGTGGGGCTTGAAGGTAAAGACAAAACCTTTGGACCTTGATCTACTGGTTGTTGAAGCACTGAGATCTGTATTTGAAGGTGAGAACACCCTTGGAAAAGAAGCCAGGAGAGAATCCCCAGACTCCAAAGTCTGAGGTTTCACTACATACTCAAAAGGCAGCTGGAGCAGGGTGGTCTGAGAGAGGCAAAAGTAACAGGATTGAGAAAATCAGAGATGATGCAGGATTGGGAGAATCACAGAATAGCTTGGGTTGGAAAGGACCTTAAAGACCATCTCATTCCAGCCTCCCTGCCATGGGCAGGGACACCTTCCACTAGACCAGTTACCTCAACACCTGGATGGGGAATAAGGTTTGGAAATAAACCTTCAGAGGGATGTAGAGCCAGTGGATTTGCAGCACGGTCTGCAAACCAGATGAGTTCAGTTAGCAGTGACCAGGGCTTGATGATTCAAAGCAAATGGGAAGTTGTCCCAAATGAAGAGTTTCCCACTGGCCAGGCAGATGTGATTGATGCAGGGCACAGCTGTGTCCTCACAGAGATCCAGGATCCCCAAGGGAAGGACCATCAATCCTGCAACAACACCAAACCTCGCAGTGAGAAACAGGCTGGACACACAGCAGGATAGGAACATAAAGAAAAGGCTGTTAACAATCCTGTATTGCTGGGAGGGAAGAGTCAGAGGTGTGATAATTTCTCTTCAGTGCTGCAGAGTTTGCAGCAGAGGCGAGAACAGAGTCTCCCTTTATGCTTTACTCAGCATAAAATTTCCTCCTTTCATTTATGGCAGGTATCCAGCCCCTTTTGGAGCAGCAGCCACGAGCTATGGATGGGGCCAGGGAAAAGATCTGACACTGCAAATTCTTCATCCTCAGCTTCTCATGTGAGTGGCTAAAGAGAGCAGAGGAGCGAGTCCCATAAAACAGGGATGGCTGGAGCATCTCAAACCTCAGCCACATCTCCAGTCCAACACACACAGTAGCACCAGTGGGAAGGAGCACTGCTGAACTGGCATTTGCTCTCCCAAACCTAAAAGAAAGCTGCAGTTTACTGCAACAATTAGTAATACTTTTATAATGACATCTGTGCTGGAGATTGCAGGGGAAAAATATGAGACCCCTCCTTGTTTTAATTTTCTCTGCACTTCCTAACTCTGACCAACTTCCTAAATGCTTCTGGGAGGGAAGGGGTTTAGGCACTCAGGAATCTCCTGGGCAGAGACATTATTTTCTCACTCTGCCTCCTATGTGCCAGCTCTTCCACCAACTGCTCTGTGTCTTTCAGCCCTCGAGCAGGTCAGGTGAGGGCAGATGAGTTTTTTCCATATTTCTGTGACACCCAAGGCAAGCAGATCCCAGTCTGGTAGTTCAAAACTTGCACGGGTCAGCTGAAGTAATCTATTTCTGCTGTCTCCATGGGCTTGGAAAGAGATCTTGGGGACATGTCAGAAGGCTGACTAGTGCATACTTCTCTCCCTCCCAAAGTCCAGGAATCTTCTGCAGATATGAGATTGCTACAGAGCACGACCTCTTCTTTACAAACGAAACAATACAGCACCAAATAGGTATTTTTTTGAACAATACTAATCTACTCCATGCTTCTCCTGGCTTTCCCTTACAAATGTAATAAAAACTGCATTACAATTGTTTATCATTTTTGGCCATTCTGGCATAAGAGTACTTTTTGTGAAGTTCAGAATGGAGCAGGGCTCAGTGCAGCTGCTGTGTTTTCAGAGCAAGACTCTCCCTGAGAAGAAACACCCAAGATCAGACCAAACAAGAGCTGTCCTCTTCAGAGACTCTGGGTTAAAAGCCTCTGTCCCCTCTTGACTTGGATTTCTTCAACAGCCTGAAGGGCAGCTGAGCTGCCCCCACATCCAAGAGGCAGAGGCAGGGACAGGACTCTCATGGAGAGCCTCCTGTTTGTCCAAGCAGAGACATCCAGCTGAGACACAATTTCCAGCCCAGCAGCAGCACTGGGCATGGACTCTCCTCACTGTGCTGATAGCTGTAATGAGGCAGTGTGGACACAGCCCTGATAAGCAGCAGCTTTGTGAATATTTGAAGGAAAAATAAATAAAATAAATAAAATAAATAAAATAAATAAAATAAAAAGCAGCCTGACATCCATCCCCCCACAGTCCCACATTGTCCCGTTTTACAGGTGACACAGGAAGGCCACGAGGGGCACTTTCAGCAGAGAATCAGCAGCCAAACTCAACCCTCCCCATTCCAAAAGTAAATACCTGGATAAACTCTTACCAAGTTGCTGCTAATTTTCTCTTCCAGTGACTTTGTCACCGCCAGGCAGGACAAGCCCAGCTTCTGCCAACACACACAGAGGCCAATGGGAAGTTATTCTTAGAGCCCTGCCCGGCTGTTGCTGGAGGAAAACTAATTCCAAATCATACTTGAGAGTCTCAAGATACTGCTGGGCTGGACAGGCCACCTCTGGCCAGGATCAGAGACAGGCAGGAGACAAAACAGTCGCTCGCATGGGTGAAAAGATAATCACAAGCTATGTTTGTTAACAAGCAGATTAGAAGAGAGCTCCTGTATACACACACACCGAGGCCGTGTTTGCAGGGAGATACACAAATCCCTCCTGTACAGCATACAGACACATTTCTTCTTTTTTTTTTTTTTTTTGCACCAAATTATGCAATTCCTGTACTCCTGTGTGCATGCATAATTGCAGCAACACCTAGAGCTCAGGTTGGCTGACAAGTTCAGTGCCAAGGCTCTGTTTTAAGGTCCCAATTACTCTGACAGACCCCAAACCACCCAGGGACAGTTTCCTCAGCTCGGTGTCTGCCTCGGGCTGACAGCGCCGTGGAAAGCTGCATTCACACTGACTTGGGCAGTGCTGAGAACTAAATTAGGAGAAAAGTTTTTAGCAAGTTAGTGATTTTAATTTTTTTTTTTCCCTATGCTTGGCCTCAGTTATGTTCTTTCCACTGCCTTGCTGGAAAGATGCCATGCTTTGGAGCAGGTAGTAAGAATTGGGAGGGTCCTTCCCTTCTGGCCATGACTGAAAGTCTGGCTAAATTTCACCAAGTTACAGCATCTAATAACACACATATTGCAAGGAAAGGTGTTGCCTTTCCCACTGCTCCTAGGGTAGATCAGACAGCACTTGGGCTACCAACACAGGAGGGGTAGAACCTGATCCTGATGAATGACCTACTCTAGTGGAAGGTGTCCCTGCCTATGGCAGGGGGTTGGAACAAGAGGATTTTATGATCCCTTGGCTACCAGCTCAACCCCAAGATTCCCAAAGCAGAGTCTCAGGCACCTGGGTGTCCCCAGGATCACGAGCAACAGCCCTTATTTACAGACTCCTCCTATATGTGTTAAATCCACCTGGATGACCTGGGAGGATGGGGTTGCACAGAGCCCGATGACATGAGGCTGCTGTCACTTTGCCATCCCACCACAGCTCACACCTTGTCCCCAAGGGGTCTTTCCAGCTCCCCCCAGTAAAACAGCACATTGCTGCTTGCAAAGGCAGCCAGCAGATCCTATCAAAGGGTTTCTACTAAAAGCATGTCCCCACCTCCAGAAGTTTCAGTCTAGAAACCCCTCAGGGAAACAGAGGTCCAGGAAGATGAAGAGGAAGAGTTCAAGGCCAGGTTGGACAGGGCTTGGAGCAACCTGGGCTAGTGGAAGGTGTCCCTGCCATGGAAATGGAAGACCTTTAAGGTCCCTTCAACCCAAACCAGTCAACGATTCTCTGAGCTGGCCAAGGTCACACAGAGTCACAAACACAAAGCTACAGCTGCTGTGTTTCATTCCGAGCTCAGAGCCACAGCAACAACTATTTTGCAGCACCAGGGAAACCTCCTTTATAGCCGATTTTCTCTATTATCCTCTCCTCTGGTGCATGTTTTAGGAACACACATCCTAACGTCACCAGAGTGATAAATTCCCATCAGCCTTAAACCCATCCACTGCACCAGCACATTGCCAGCATCAGCACAACTGGGGCATTACACACTCGAGCCTCGTCGTTGTTGGGACTGCTTTAAATAGTTCAGTGGTCACCGTGTTCAGCTGGGAGTGTGCAGGGATGCAGCCAGGGTGTCCTGAAAGGAGAGGGCACACAGTCCTGCTGCTGGGGCCAGGGGGAGGAAGGGAGAGAGGGAGGAGGTGTCTTATCAGGCCACTGTGCTGGCAAAGCTTTCTGCAATTTCTCCATGTGCTCTCAGCCTCGAGAGGAGGCACTGCCAGGCTGCCATCAGCAATGGCACTTTGTAGGCAGCTTGCTGCTGCTGCAAAACAAACACACAAAAGGTAAAATCTCCCCTCCTGCTTCCATAAATATCTCCCCTGAGCCACTCAGACATGGATGGAAGCTGTGGGTGCCCTGCACTTCGCAGATCTGACCCTTCATTTGCAGGAATCACGCCTAGTGCAATCAACAGCTCAACAAATCACCCCAGAGCAGCCACAAGGAGGGTGATGCAATTGTTTTAGCTGTTTGCACAGCCTCATAATTGCAGATCCATCATCACAAAGCATTAGCTGTGTTAGGATGGGTGTTCCACGGAAAAGTCAGCACCAGGAAGGGACACATAAGCCCATCAGTCTGCAAAAGACAGTTTATGGGCTAGTAATAATCAGGGGTTTCAGGTCTAGGTTGTACTACCCAGAGGAAAGTAACTTGCTTGTTTAGTCAGCTGCAAGCAAAACTCTAATTTCATCCAGATCCCAACACCATCTGCTTTGTTCATCTCTGCTCACACAGGCTAAAGGCACCTGTGGCTGAGACAAGGGGTGCTTTAAATGGGGGGAGTGTGGAAAGGTCATCTCTGTTCATAAAGTCCTGCTCCTAGGAAATGGAGGCCTTGATAGCACACATTTTAAGACCTGGAGAAACAGCTGCTCAGGTGTTGAAAGAGCAAACCCCCCCAGAGGAGTGGATCCACGTGTGCTCCAGCCCCAAAAACTGCACTGCAAGAGGGCAAGGCTGTCCTTCTGCTCCCATTGCATCCATCTCTCCACTCATGCCTCTCTCTGAAAGGGGGCTTGTAACACTCTTCCCTCACCCCACAGGACCCCCCAGCTGCACTCTGAGTGTCACACATGCTGTGAACCTCTCCCCTTGCCCCTCTGCCCTTGGGGATGCAGCCACAGCTCTTTCAGCTTGAGGTAGGAACATCCTCCCTGCTCCTGGAGAGCATCATCTGTGCTCCAGCCCCTGGGGGCTCAGGTAAAGGGCTGGAGGGCACAGCCTTGTTGTCCTGGATCCTGCATGACCTGGATACACAGTTTAGGGGACAGCTTGGGGGACAGTCACTCAGACTGGGAGGCTGGGTGAAATCTGCCCTTGATTCAAGAGTTAGAGCCTGTAACCCTTTTGTTTTGACTAGAGGAAAAAAGGCAGAGGGGAGGAGGGAGGGAAATGAAGTTTGGGTTGGTGGTGGTGGCATTAGGTCTGTACTGGGTGCTGCTGGGGTTTTTGGAACAGACCTGGGGCCATTTCTGGGCTTATCTCCATTTTTAGCTTAGTAAAACAAAAACATAGCAATAAACAGAAAAAAAGGACTTTTCCAGAAACAAGGACTTCTGGCAAGGGCACGGAGTGATAGGACAAAGGGAAACGGATTTAAATTTAAAGAGGGCAGGTTTGGATCAGATGTTAGGAGGAAATTCTTGACTGTGAGGCTGGGCAAGCCCTGGTACAGGTTGGGCAGAGAAGCTGTGGCTGCCCCTGGATCCATCCCTGGAAGTGTCCAAGGCCAGGTTGGAGCAACCTGGGCTAGTGGAAGGTGTCCCTGCCCATGGCAGATGATCTTTAAGGTCCCTTCTAACCCAAACAACAAGTCCATGTAGCAACTCCCTTGGCCAGACCTCCCCTTCTTAGGGCAGTGTCAGCCAACACACTCAGGAGCAGCCCACGCCACAGCAGATCCACGGGCACAGCTCCCTGCTGTGGGCACACCAAGCCCTGTCCTGTCCTCTGTGTCTGCAGCAAGAAGGAAATCCCCAGCAGAAGGGAGCCCTCAGCCCACAGCTCTGCTCCTGCCAGAGTGCTGAGATTAAAAACTGCAGCAGCAAACACAGGTGTAAAATTGCCACCCCAATCCAATAGGTTATTAATAAGGAGTTATTTCTCCTCCGTGGCCATCTGCATCCCAGACACCCCCACAAATCCAGCACTTTCCTCTTGCAGCTACAACACACTCAAGTCTCTAATAATTCCCCTTTTTTCCTCTGCCTTCAAACCATGCACGAAGGTTTGAAGCGCTCGACAGGCGGTTTCCCTTCCCCAGCCCGTGCAGACAAACATTGTGCCAAGCACCACGAACTCAGAACAGAGGGTTTTTTTCTACCAAGGTGCCAGAAATAATACAAATAAACTCTTCTTCTCTCCCTGGCTTTGTATCTGCAGCTCCCACACATCACTACCAGCAGGGCTTTTAAAACTAAAACAGGCTGGGACCTACGTGGCTTGAATTTGTGCTGGGAATTTATCTCTTCTTGCTGAAAGCTCTGTGTTTGCTTGATCTTCCTGCCTTCCAAGTCCTACAAGTGCCACATGTTGCACAGCTGGATTCCTGACAGAGAAAGAAAACAGGAGGGAAGATAGAACAGATATAATATATATATATTTATTTATATATATATATATACATTAATGGAATGGCCGAGGTTTTCAAAAGTTGCCTGTGAACTTCAGCAAAGTAGTTTCAGCTGCATCCAAGGGACCTCTGAGCAGGAAGAACAGAGCTCTCGAGCTTCCAAAAATTTGCTCTCCCCAGGTAGAAGAGGAAGGAAAAGGAAATGGGGATCCAAAGGACTTGCTGCTCTGAAGACACTCAAGACCAGCTCTTGCTGAGAAGGATTTGCAGCAAAAGCTCTATCAGGGAAGGCTGGAGATAAGACAGCCAGGAGGAAGAAGGACAGATCTGTGTGGCAGTAGGGAAAATGAGGAGAATCTTTAATTCTCAAACTTGCTGGAGTCTTATTGCTAAAATTATAATGTGTGTGCCCAGCTCCAGGAGAATTTGTTCACCCTCAGCAGCTGTAACAGGGGAATGTCCCTGGGCTCCAGCCCAGTTAATGGTCCCCCACAGACATGGGCAGCAGCATCCACTTCCACTGTGACAAGCCAAGTATAAAGCACAGAAAGCCAAAGGGAAGAAAGTCTGTTCATCTTGAGCAGCATTTAAGGGAGAAAAAAAAAAGAATCACAGCAAAGGAGAAAATGGAGAAAATGAAGAAAATGTTATTTCCTTTGAAACAGAGTATTGCACTCTGTAAAAGGAGGGGGGGAAAAAAAATCAAACCCAAAGTGAGCTAGAGATTCAGTTCATAAACACAGGAGAAGGTCAGCTTCCTCCTCACCAATAACTCAGTCCCCCAGGAATCCAGGCTGGTATTTGATATAGGGCAGATATTTGATTCCTTCCTCTGCGTGGGGAGCCTCACACACACACACACATCCTCCATCCTCCTTCCCCAGCACTGCCACAGCCCACTCTGGGTCCCTCCTGCCAGCCACCCTGCTTCAGCAGCAGAGTAAAACACTTTAAAATCCCCTCCCTCTTAACGCTGGGCTGAGGGAGGGTTGATTTTTTTCTGTGTTTGAGAACAGGTGGTTGCTGTAAAACCTTCTGCCTCAGCCCAGCAACAGCGAGACCTTGGGAGAGGCTAATTATGGGTGGCCAAATAAGTCACCCACTGGCAGGGAGCAGAGGAGAAGAGAGAGGAGAGCAGAAACCTGCACCTGGAGACCTTTTTGCTTATTATAAAATAAAGCTGATTCTGCTGTCTGTGTTGCCAGGGGAGGAGAAGCAAGACAGGAGAGGAGACAACCCCCAAGTGAAACCAGGAGTGAAAAGCTTTCAAGCATCACACTGTAACTTTTACATATCCTTGTGCAGCTATGGAAAAGCATCAAAATTATGCTCCCTACACACAAATACCTGGAAAGGAGAGGAAGCAGAGCAGGGAATGAGCCTGTGTGGCCAGCAAGGCTGTTACTGGGGGAAACGTGGACCAAAGCATCCTGTGCATCGACCAGAGATGTCTGTGTGAGCAGGAGCCTGTGCACAGCCAAGGAGTGGGAAAGCAGATTGTCATGGAGTTGCAATCTGCTTGGGATGTCCTCCAGGCTCGTGGCATCTTGTGCTGCCCCACTTGAGTGCTCGTGGCCAAGCTCCAGCTGAGCCACTCAGAGGGATGAGAAGTGGTGCACAACCTTCATCCCCTGCCCCTGCCAACCCCAGAGAAGTCCCTTTGCCATCAGCAGAACCTGGACCAGCACCTTCTGAAAAGCATTAAAGCAGCCAAGCTCAACTGGAGCCACATTCCCAGACACAAAGTTTTGCCCAAGGTTGCTCTATTTATTCCCAGTTCCATGGCAGAGCAAAATATCAAACTCTTTCCTTTCTCCCCTCTCCTCGCTACGAGCTGGAAAACATCCCTCTCCCATCAGCATCTGAGCAAGGAATGCTGAAGGAGAAGGGAGAACTGAGCTCATCCTAAATCCCTCCTAACTCTGGCTTTGTAGAGAGGCTGCTCTTCCTTCTCCAGAAATCTGGACCTTCAAAACCTTTCCTGAACTGTGAGGGAAAATTGGCAGCGATCTGTGGAAAGTGCAGGGTGAACAGATTGGCATTTTCTAACCATGTGTAGTTTGCATTTGTGTGTAGCAATGTGCATATAAATGTGTATTTTTATGTATATGTATAAAACATACACACACACACACACATATATATATGGATGCATGTAGTTGTATTTAAGGAAAAAGAGACCACAACTTCCACTACGAGATAATGAGAGAGCTGGAAAAGGGGCAGGCACCACGAGGCAACTCCAATCTCTTCCCTGCACTGCAGGACAATCAAGACTTCTTCTCCAAAATGAATGCAAAAAAGGGCTCAAACAGCTGGGAAAAGGGTGATGCCTGTGAGAAACTGCCTTTTTTTGTGGCTCATGCAATGCAGAGCGTGTGTGTGTGTGTGTGTGATGAGTCAAAGTCTGAGGGCTGCCTTGTGTCAGCCATTGACTGTGCCAATGACAGCAGCTCCCAACAGCCTTCAATAACACCACTCACAAGCCCCAGAGCAGAGGGAGGCAGGCAAGGGAGGGGAGCAAAACGCTTCCCTTGCAGGCTGGTGCCCAAACCATCCCCTCTCCTTGCCAAAATGTGTTACAGGCTCCCGTTGATGGCTCCGTAATTGCAGCCCACGCGACAATGTGTTGTTCTAAGAGGCAACAGAGAGCACAGCAGGGAGAGCAGCTTTGGGGACACTGGAGTAAAAAGGGGGTCCCAAGGCCAGGGGGATGTGGGGACGTGCTGGCATCAGGTAAGGGTGGAGGAGGTGGTGGCATTTCCCAGTGCAGCACGTGTATTCCCACTGCAAACCCCCAGGTTTATACTGGGAAGCAACCAGGAGATGAGCAATTGTCTCTGCTTCCAGGTAGAACAGATAAAACAGAGAGAAACACGTACAGGTCACATCTGGAATACACAAATCCTGCTGCCCACCTGTGCCTTGGTTCCCTAGTCTGAAGTGGGGAAATAAGGCCCTACCAGGTCTCATGGATGCTGGAAGGTTCCTGCATGGCTGGAAGGCTTGTGGAGATGCTAAAAATCCTCAGCTTAGTCCAGATTTGGAAAGCTTTGGGAAGAGCTTCAGAGCGCGTCGTGTTCTGATTATTTACTTCTCCAAGCTAAGGAGAGAACTCCTTCACACACCCCCTCCTGGAGAGGAGGAAAAATCAGGCATGTAAAATGAGAAGGAAATGGAAATCGACTTGATAGCTCTTTCCCCTTCCTAATGGGGAATACTTACCTAATTAGCCCGCTTGCCATCTCCTTTCCTTGCTTTCTTTGAGCTACTATGCAGAGAGGAATTTGGCCTAAAAGTTGTTACTTTCGTTCAGAGGCATCCCCTTGAGCTGTTTGCCTTGCTCAGGCAGGCAAGGGCAGCAATTCTATCAGAGAGGAGGAAAGAAATCCCTCCTGGATGGCTCTGAGAGGTGCTGCTTTGAGCACATGGCTCACCTCTCTCACCTCCCTTCTCCATCCCACCCCTCGTGCCTCCTGTCCTTTCTTGGTCAAGGTCTCTGGGAGCCACCATGGAGGCAAGAAGGGAAAGCCAAAAGCTGCAGAGGTACTGTGAGTCCACTGGCCAAAATTAGTATTCCCTCAGCAGGCTTTTGGAGAGATTGGATGGTCTCAAGGCTGGTGGGATCCACAGAGACTCTCCTAATCAGGTCCAAGTCCATGCCACCACTTGGATGACTTTTCTCTCCAAATATCCAAACAGCTGGCTGCAGCTCGTGGGGGAGAAAAAGGGGTGAGAGAAGCAAAACACAAGCCCTGCAGACACACATCAACGTGGGTGACCCAACCAAAACACAGTAAGCTTTCCTTTCCCATACCCAGCCTCCCTCCTTTAGGAGAGGTCCCTCTCAGTGCTGTGCTCTGCTGCACCAGGAGTAGGGACATGCAGGAGCATCTCCCACTCCAGCAGGATTCTCCCAACCTTCAATACAACAGGCACAGGCTGGATGTGACCCTACACTAATGACAGTGCTTGCAGCGTGGGTTGCAAGGCTCTCTGGCACGGTGAGGGCTCAGCATTCACCCCCAGACCCCACCCTGGACCCACTCATCCATCCCTCCACCTCCAATCTGCAGTTCCCAGGAAAGGCCCCCCATCCCCCCAGCTCTGCTCTGGCACCCCAGGTGTTTTATTCTCTTCCCTGCAGGAGCACAGCTTCCAAGAAGGAAAACACAAAGCCCAAAGGGATTGACTTCAAGCCAGGAAGCAGGCTCTGCAGAGGAAGGTGTTTTATTCCTGCCAGAGGGAGTGCTTTAAAAAGCCTCCTTTTGTTTCCTCAAAGGCTGGGGAAGGTGGAGACCCAGAGGAATTCCAGGAACTTCAGTGGCCACTGCAAGCCACAGCAGAGATTTCCTCATGCCCAAGTCTTTCCATACCCAGCATCCTGCACTGGTCCAGCCATTCCTGCATCCCTCCCCACCCTGTCCCCCAGGAGAGCATCTGCAAGGACTGCAGGGAGAGCCCAGCCCTGCACCTGCAGCACCTGTGAGGAGGAGCTGAGCCATCCCCTGCAGCTGCACCAACCAGCCCTGCAACTTCACCTCCTGGTTGTTAATTCTGCATCAAGAAAAGCTGTGTTGTTTTCATTTTTTTTTTCCCTTTCTCCTTTTTTTTTTTTTTGCCTTCACTAGGCAATTTCCAGGGAACTAGGAATGGGAAGAAGAAAGAACTGCACAGCTAATCCCTGCTGCAAGCAAAGCAAAGGCCTCTCCTGCCCCAGACAGAGAGGGAAAGCAGCCCCATTCCTCCCAGTGCCTCTGGACATCCCTCCATCCTCCCAGCCTTTTGTCCCCACTGAGCCACCCCTCTGCAGTGGCTACAGCATCCTCAGGGCTGCCAGGGTGTGAAGGACAGCAGGAGGGAGGGAGGTTTCCTTGCAGAGCTACCTCTGCAGCACTTCCAGCTATGAGGAGAAGCCATGAACCTGGTGGCTGCAGGCAGGGGTACCCAGGCACCTGGCTTTGCAGCCCTCCCACACTGCCAGCTGTGCACTCCCAAAACCAACAGATGTGTCCTGCATAAATAAATTCCATGCAGGACCATCTGCTGCAACTCCCAGACAGGGCACTGCTCAGCACCCAGCCTACAGAAGATACTTACTCTCACCCTCCAGACCCATCCATAGGGAGCAACAGTCCCAAAGCAGGACTTATCCCACCCATGGCAAGTGGGAAGTGATGGTGAGGGCAGGCAGAGTCACACCCTGAGCATGACTTGCTCTGCTGCATGCCCTGGAGGGATGCCCAGCTCCAGGGGGGGATCAGGGAGAGCAAGACCCCAGGACAGGAGCACTGGAGGAGCTTCCCTGTCTCCCGGCACAGAGGGATGGATGTGCAGAGAGGGAGGGGGAACTTCAGCAAACAACAAGGAGCAGCAGAGGCAGAGATAAGAGAAGGTATTTACCAGGCAATCACTACAAGGTCCTGTGAATACAGTATTTGTGATGGATGAACAGACATATTATTCCAGAACTTAATGCAAACCCTTCGCACCAAATGGTGACACGCGATTACCAGTTTGGAAAGAACTAAGCTCGTTATAATGAAACGCTTCACTCAAATCCCCCTCCAAAGGATGGATCTGACGAAGGAAGGGACCTGTGACGGGAACATACTGGGGGGATTTGTTTAACCAGATCAGCCTGCTGGGCCAGCACAGCACGGTCAAAGCCCGGATTGCTGGGAAGCTTAACCCACCCTCCCGTGTGGACAGGGTGGGCAGTGCCCCACACCCAGCACAGGGGGCTTCTTGGCACGACCCTGTGTTTCAGAGCTGCCAAGAAGCACCTTTCAATAATAAATAATAATGCTAACTCTGTGTTTCTATAGCAACTCATCACCATAGCAGCTCAGCGCAGGAGGAAAACTCAGAGCTCATCCTGCCGTCTTCAGGGTGAGGAGGCAACTGCCCTCCTGGAGGTGGCTTCAGTGGGGGCAGAGATGGGGCTTACACCAAGAATTCACCCTTCAGGTTGTCTCTGAGCACTTCCCTCCCCAGGGAAGCTGTCTGGGAGGGGGCTGGATGGTCTGGAGGAGAGCAGTAAGGGGTTCAAGGGGTGATGGAGGTGTAACAGCCTCCAAAGTACCAGGTATGGAGGTCATTACAACCCCCCAAATCAGTCCTAGGACCCAGGGTGGATGGAAGGAAAGGAGACTATGGAAGGAGACAACCTCCCATCCAGGCAGGGGGACACCATGAAGGGGAGAGCACAAAGGGTGAGACACAGTCAGAAAGAGGAAATGCCAAAAATCATCCATGTAAACACTACCTCCTCCCCAAACACTTACACATCTCAGCATAACAGCTTATAAAACTCCATGTGTTGCTCTGCTTTTAGCAAGAAACAGAAATTTACACCAAAACCCTGACAAATAAAAGGAGTTTCCCAAAACAGGGCAGAAACTCACTTTCTTTAAGGTAGCAAGTCAAGCAGACAAGCTCATCCTAATTTGAGTGTGGGTCTTGGGTGGGGTTTTTTCCCCTCTAGATTGTTCATTAAAGAAAAATCCAAGCAGAGCCTTTGATTAGCTCCACAACTGGTGTGGTCCTACTGCCAGCTCATCATCTCTCCCTGTCAGGGCTGTGGTGACAGAGCATTTGTCTTAAATATAGACCAGCACTCTGCTCCTCACCACCTCTGAAAGCCTCTTCTGGGCCAGCAGAGGAAGGTGACACAGCCCAGGGGTGGGACAGTGGCCATTAGTGACTCTTAGCCATGTATGTAATGCTATTCCTCAGGCTGGTGAGTGAGCTCCCAACCAGAAGCTCCCTGGTTTTATCACCTCACTTACAAAAAGTGAGTCATTTGGAAAGGTCATTAGAGCAAAACAACTATTAGATCATGGCTGAAGGGACAGTCACTTCTAGAAGACTACCCCCATTTGATAGATGAGCAAAGAAGAAGCCAAGAGACCTGCTCAGGGCCCTTTGCTCTCCAGCAAATCCAAGTCTCCCTTTGGCAGCCCGGGATAAGTTTCCCTAAAGTAAAATAAAGCTGTGTAGCACACCAAGCACTTGCTATTCCATCAATAGGCAATTGTAACAGGATACACCTCCTTAGTCTCTAAATGAGTTTTCTTTCCAGCACTACATTATAGACAAATCCCCTGTCACAAAAAACAAATAAATCCCTTTTCACAATCAAATATGCTCTAACCAAGTCAAACAGGGCCACACGCACGTGCAGCGAATCTGCAAACCTTTTCCCAACTTCCCAGCATGACCATCTTCCCTTCAGGTCAGGGGGAAGGCAAAAAGGAAAGAAAAGAAGGAATATTGAACAGCAGAAATGAAGTGGCAATTTCCCAGTTCAGCTGGGAATCAATATGTGGGCTCCTCATGGCTCCTTCTCTTTCAAAGGGGCTGAGCTCTTGTCGACAAAGCCTGGACTGACACCCCACCAGTGCTTGACTTATGAGTGCTTCGTCCCAGCTAGATATTTTTAATTTAAGTCTTGCTGCAGTTGAGAACGAAGCCATCCAGGCTTGAATTTACTGCTAATTCACTTCTCCCGTTCCTATAACTCCAAACTCAAGTCACCCAACAGCTGAACTCGGAGACACTCAGAAGTGAGGCTCTTCCTGAATGAGCGTCAGGGGGCTGCTGGCAGCAAGTGCAAGTTCCTCAGTGAGAGCAAACAGCGAGTATATAAATATTAACCATCTACACAGAGTCCCTGAGTCGAGCACCGCGTCACTGTTTCCCAGGAAAACATTCCTGGGAATAAAACACCTCCAACCACTCTCACCTTTCCTCCCTCGTGTAGCGTTTTACGCTCAAGGAGAGATAACACGTGGGTCGTGGTGGTTCATTTCATAAACATTTACATGGATTTGGTGCAGTGTTGGCTGCGAGGGCTCACCAAGCATCGAGATTTATCCCTCCAGCCCTTCCATGAGCACAGAGGAGGGGGAAGTGTGTGAGTGTATATCATGCAAATGCCTGTAATGGAAACATATCCCATATTATCTGTGTTAGAGCCACACATTCGACCTGTCAGGAGGACAAGGCAAATTCAAGTGCCAGTCAGCTCCTGTAAATTTATTGCCAGTGGCTCGGTGGGAAAGCCCCAGCAGACCACTCATGTATGGATAAGAAAGCTGGAAGGAAACTCAGAGAGCAGGCATGAAAACCAGGGGAGTTGGTGGTATAAGGTCTCCTTTTTGGGTCATCAGTGCAAATCCAGCCACGCTTAGGGGGAGTTTTGGTTATCCCTATGCAAAGGAAACCTGGGAATCTCAGCCTCTTGACTTTTGCATCTGGATTTCCATCTCACAGCGTGAAGCATCTAAGAAAACACTGGAAAACCTTCTCAGCAGCAAAGCCTGTAGTAAAAGCAAGTCACAGAGTCTGCAAATGACCTCTCTCTTTCTAGTGATTCCCCCCAGGTAAGGTCAAAGCCACCTGCTGACAGGCAGCATTATGGGGATGGGGGTTTCAACCCGGTCACCCAGGTCTTCAGGCTCTGAGAACTTGGTGTCTTCTACAAACATTTGAGATAGAAACGGCTGGGAACATTATATTTCAGCAAAAAGTTGGCTTCTTCCATGCTCCAGGAATCACCTGGCAAGGTTCACATCAGCTGGAGCTGCGTGGACTGGAGTGTCTAAAGTGAAGTGGCCATTGGGTTTTCAAACTGAGAGTGCCTGTTCAAAGCCCTCAGAGCATCTCTAAGGCCTCACAGAGGGTTTTTTTTAAAAAAGTAAGGGGTGCAGGGGATGCAAACTTGGCATCTCTTGCCTGGGTGGCTGCTCAGCACTTTACAGGGTCCAGCCACTCAAGGATGAGGTAAACTTACAGAGCTCATGCACACATGAAGAACAAAAAAAAACCAAAAAATCAGACAGTTCTTGTGGGATGAGTCAAAAAAAAACCCAGGGGAAAATGCTGGTTCCAGAAAATCACCACATAGACTGTAGATATCTCCACACATCATTTTTGCAATGATCTCTCCATTCCCAAAGGTGACTAAAAAGCATTTTGTACCAACTTTTAAAGACACAGGGACCAAGGCTCATGAGAGCACAGCTGCCCCCAGGCCAACGTGCTAACCCAAGATGTTTGGCTGTCCCTGTCCATGGCAAGAAGTTGGAACCAGAAGATCTTTAAGGTCCTTTCCAACCCAACCCACTCCATTATATTGTCTCATTTCAAAGCATCCATTTGTCATTTTAACTGGAAAAACAATCAATCTTGAAAGTGTCCTGTTCTGACCAAGGACTGCTCTTGGCTGTTAAAGCACAGTCTTGAGAGCAGGGAACCCACTCACTGCTCTCACCATCAAGTCCCACTTGGGGTTCACTCTGCATTTCACAGTGGTGAGTGAGAATTCCCACCAATAAATGTGGACTGAGCTTTTTGCCTCTCGGTGCCTCAGTTTCCCCATCCACACCATGGGAACGAGAACACTTTCCCACCGTCTTAAAATCCTTCAGAGTCTCAGCGAAAAACATCCAGGCAGCCCTATGTAATTTTTTTTCCTCTCTGTTTTTTTGTCACAGGATCCTTGAGAGCCCAAAGCTAAAGGATATAAAGCACTTTTCACATGAAGACAGTCATGCAGGGAAGCACACTCATCACTGATGCCCTGCAGAAAGTCAGTGGGTTGCCCAGACTCTCTGCACAGACGGGAAGTCTCGTTGCCTTGGGCGCCTGGAGCGGTTGGTGTCCATTAACTGAGTCTTGCAAGCAAGAAGGAGTAAGAAAGAGCCCTCTGAAGCCTTTCCTCACATTGGTGGGGACCAGAAAGGGCTTTTTATTTGAGCATCAAGCAGTTTGAGGGCTTTACCAGGGAAAACAGCCATAATCCAAAACACATCCCTGGTTGCAGAGGGGGATGCATGGGCAGGGCGTGAGACTTTTAAGTCCCCTTTGCAAAGGGGTGACGTTGGGTCTCAGTCTCAGCCATGGGGGACCTCATAGAGGAGTACTGTGAATAATAAACCAGGAGGAGCCAAGTGATTCCCAGGACAGCACACCATCCTGCTCGAAAACACGTGTAGGCAGCGCCAAGCCACAAACTTTGGCACCGCTTGCTCCGAAACTCAACAGCCCTCCCTCCAACACCCTCCTCCCCACGGAGGATCCCAACGCGGAGCACTGAGCCTGCTGTGCCAGCACCATCCTCAGCTTCGCAGGAAGCTTCTCCAGAGCTCCCTTCCCAATGAGAAATGAATTCCGACACGGCGTTAACCCTCAGCATCCTAAGACCTTGCAGGGCTCCTCACCCCGGGGCGTGCGAGAGGGAGGTTGGTTTTACCGCAACCGCAAAAACCGGGAGGCAGACACAAAGCAGTCCGGGGAGAGGGGAAAGATGCAACACAAAAGGGGCTCCGGCATCCCTCCTCAGCCTCCAAAAGTAGAGGATTCAACACGAAACCGGCTCCGGCAGCCCAGTGCCCCCCGGGATTTGGCTGCCGAAGACGGTGCCTGCCTTGCCGGAGACGGATCTCAGCCTCTCCCGTGCCTGTGCTCAGCCCTTGGCTTTGCCACATCTCCAGGCTGTCTAGCACCAGGCTCGCCGCGGCGCAGAGAGGGATGCTGGCAGGTGAATGCATGAGGAGAAGCCCGGATATTTCCTCTCCCTGCGGAGAAGTTCAGCATCTCCCTCTGGATTTGCAATCGCGCTCATCCCTCCGCTAAGCCAGGTGCTGAGCAGATTTACCACCAGCGTTCAGCGCCTGCAAGGCACTTACAATCAGCAAGCAAATGCTTCCCCAACAGCACCGCGACTGATCATCAGCCTGGGTTTTAAAACCCCCGTCTTGGACATAACCAACACTTAGATCATGCGGCTGTCATTTATTGTGCATCGTATCGATAGCGCCGAGCGCCGCACGCCGCAGACGGGACAGAAAGGAAAAGCCTTGGACTGGTCCTTTCGGAAAGGAGACACCCCCATGGAGGATGGGTCTGGGCACGGGAGGGAAGCAAATCCCAGGCTTTCGTGACGGCGCTGGGATCGCGCGTTTAAACCTGGCTGCCCACGGAAAGCACACACACATCTGTTGCACCGCTGGAAGCCCCGGCTCTAGCGAAGGATCCCGCACACAAACAAGCAAACACACTCCCCCAGGCAATCAAACCGCAAACAAAACCCCCGGACCCTGAGCCGGTGGCTTAGGCAGGGGAAGGAAGCACCTAATCTCACACTGGGAGGCACACGCCGTAATTAAAATCACAGAGACGGCAGAGGCAAAGCAAGCCCTTGCTCCGCTGGTCCTGCCCGCTTACGGGTTTCACCGGCTTCTATAAACAAGACCCGGGTGAGACAGGGGACAGATAAAGAAAATAAGTTAGCACGCTTTCTGCCTTCCAAAATATTTGTGCAAGGCTGCTGCGCGCTCAAGATAAGTCCCTAGAAGGCTGCGAGCGGTTGCATCGCTTGCAAAAATCCCCCGGCAGCATCATTGTTCCCGCGGAGTAAGAGCATCCCCCAGCAATGCCAGGAGTCCCGCTCCAAACCTTCCCTCTGCACCACTCACCCCCACCACCTGGAAAGCCTCAGACCCTCCTGGCTTTGCCCAAAACCTCTGATCCCAGGCGTCGCATGCCGGCAGCGGAGGGAAGGCATGGGAAATCAGGTGCGTTTCCAGCGAGCTGCCTGGCACGGCTGCCCGGCGGCAGGGCTGGGTTAAAGCAAAGCGGAGCAGGAGCGGTGTGGAAGTTTGACGGGAAAGGAGCACAGCCACACGCTTTCCACCGGGTCCTTTCCACGAAGGCGAGTCCTGCAGATGCTACACCCGCTGCCAGCACCGCAAACGCTGCATCCTTTCCCCGTACGGGGAGCAGATGGGGCCCCAGGAGGAGCGTTCCCTCCGGGGCTGGGGATGGAGCAGCCACACGCAGCCACTACAAACCCAAACAGCGCTCAGCCCTGCTGGGGCTGAGCGAGTGGGTTTGTTTATCTGGGAGGAACTCGTCTGCTGCCGGAGTATTAGGTTTCCACCAAAACCATGTGCGGCTCGGTGTTTAGATCACTTCTCCCTGTCTACATAATTTAAGGGCATATGTCTGATAAGCGCAGAGCATCAATACGCAGGTTTCGGTGGCAGCGCCGAGGGAAGGAGGGAGGTTTAGCAGCGCTGACTCCGCTGCCGGGATTTGGGCAGGCGAACTCTCCAGCACCTTGCAGGGAGGGAAAGAACGGGGGTCCCCACTTCCCTCCTAGGTGTTCACCACCGGGAGTGGCCCGTGTGCCCATCCATCGGTCACCCCGGGAGGTGTTATCCTCGCCGGGAATAGGGCTCTGCCTCCAGCCCCGTCCAGCTGCAACCTCACCGGGAGCAGGAAAAGTTTGTAAATGCCTCCAGCCCCTCGCCCGAGCAAAGGTGGGGAGCATCGAAGCGGGGGGAAATACCCCCCGAGGGGAGGAAAATCCGCAGCCGGGGATGGCCGGGGGTGGTGAGGGACGGGCTGCGTCGCTGGAGCCGCTACCTCCGGGAGAAAAGTTGAGCCTTGTGCATGGGGAAAAAGCCATCGGGGACCCGGGGGAGAGGCGACACCGGGCACCGCGTCCCCTCCGCGCTGGGGATGTGGACGAGGAGGGGGCTCCCCGCTGCGACCCCCCCACCCCAGCATCCTCCCAAGCCGGACCGGGAGGGGCGGAGGGGCCGTGCCCGAAGCCCCCGGCTCAGCCCGCTTGTCCGCGGGGGTCCCTGCCCGCCAGCCCCGACCCCCTCCCCAGGACCCCGGGGTGGGGAGCAGCGGCAGGGGCCCCTCCCGGGGCCCCCCCACCACCTTGGCCAGGTGTGCAGGGCAGGTACCGCTGCAGCCCCGCCGGCCCTCCCGGGGCATCCTCCGGGGCATCCTCCGGGGATCCTCCCGCAGCCCCCGCTGCCCGGGCGGGGCGGGGGGGACTCCTTACCTGGCAGTGCTCCTCGCTTGCTTTGGGTGGGTTTTGGTATCTATATGTTTTTTTTTTTTCCTCTTCTCCTTTCCCCCCACTTCAGTCTTCAGAGCAGGCGCCGCATTGACACTGCAGATGGTCTCTGTGTGCGTGTGTGTGTGTGTGTGTGTGTGTGTCACTCTCTCCAATCCCAAATACTCCACGGAGGCGGAACACGGAGCCCCTCTCTCTGCACTGGGCAAACCGCGTCTGGCTCGCCCAGAGCCGGGAGGGGGGGGCGGGATGCGGGGGGGGGACGCGGCTCCAGTTTTCACTCCCCCCCCCCCAAATCACCCCTTTCCTCTTTACCTCCCTTCCTCCCCCCTCGCCTCTAAATCGGCAGGGAGTGGGGGGGAGACAGGCAGCGGAGCAGGCAGGCGGGGTGCAGGCAGGGGTGCAGGCAGGGGATGCGGGCAGGGGATGCGGGCAGGGGATGCGGGCAGGGGATGCGCTACGGGGCCATGCCCGGCTCCCGGCGGGGAGGGCTCGCACTGCGGCTGTCTCGCCAGCCCTTCCTCCCCAGCCCTCCTCGCCAATGGTGGCTGCGGGCAGCGGGCTTGGACACCCAGGCTCTTTTTCCGAACACAGGCACACGCACAGACACACACACACCCCTCTCTTGCCGAAATGAAAAAAAAAAAATAAAAAAAATAAAAAATAAAAAAACAACCCGGAGAGGTGTGGAAGTGCGGTGGCCAAAGGCAGCCCGATACACCAGGGAGGGATAATAAAAAAATATTATAATAATTAAAAAATTAACACGATAATAAAACCCCCTTTCTATCCTTTTTCTCTTTCTTTCCCATTTTTTTTTTTATCTTTGCAGAGAGTGGCCGGTTGCTCCTCCTTTCTCCAGCCCACCCACCTCTGGGAGAGGGGAGAAGGCGGAGGAGCGCAGGTTGCCTCTGGAGGGGGGTCCCCCAAGCCGCTTTTCGTCGTCCTAAAGTTTGCAGGGGATGGGGACGGGGATGGGGATGGGGACGGGGAGAGGAGCGGGGCCGCCTCCCAGCGCGCCCGGGGCTGCCAGCGCCGCCGCCGCTCTCCCACGGCTGGAACTCCGGCTGCCTGGATTCCTCCTCCGGTGCCTTCCCTCGCTCCTACTCACTACTGACACCTAGGATCTCCAGCCTGATTGGGCTAATTGGGAAACGACTCTGCCCAAAAAAAAAAAAAAGAATAAAACCTAAACCCCACTCAAGGAATCAACCGCATCTTGCTGCTTCCCCCCCAAAAAAAAAGCATTTCCCGGCTCTGGCATCTCTTTTCCCTTCCCTGTCCCTGACTCCCCTTGCCTCTCCAGCCTGGCCCCGCTGCTCTCCTCCGGCTTGGGCACAGCGAGGAGGGGAGCGGATCAGAGCAGAGCGGGCGTGGGGAGGCTCAGAGGAAGATCAATCTCCCAGCCTGAGTGAGCAGTAATCCTGGAGAGAGGCTCCAAGCTGCTCCACACGCCTGGGCTTCCTTTAATTCCTGGCAGCCGCAGGAATAATAGTATTTTTTAGGAGCTATCAGTGCTTCCTGCCCGAGTTTGGTGTCCAGCAGGCTGGTCGGGATGCCCCATGGAGCGGATCCTGCTCCACAAGTTCATTCCCACGGTGCAGAGACTTGAACTCCTCTGTGTAGGTAATAACCGAGCCTTCCTTAGCCCAAACCGGAGCAGACAGCAGATGGTGGGAAGGAAAGGGATGCTCTCAGGGTGTTGATAGCAGCACATAGCAACAGGGAGCCCTGCTGCCATGAGGATGGACACCTTGAAAAGCTCTAGGGAAGAGTGGAAGCGAAGGAAAAGCAAACTGGGAGGCTCTTTACAGGAGCAGGGAGGGGAAACTCTGGGGGTGATCCTTCAGCTTCCCCCTGCCTAGTAGAAGGCAAAGGCATCCAGCAGAGATGTAGAGTGTGGCTGGTAAAGAGGGTCCCACCACTCATGGCAATCAAAAGCCATGATCAGAGGTAGGGATTGCCTCTCTCGAGGTAGGGATCGCCTCTCTGGAGGTAGGGATTGTCTCTCTGGAGGTAGGGATTGTCTCTCTGGAGGTAGGGATTGCCTCTCTGGAGGTAGGGATTGCCTCTCTGGAGGTAGGGATCACCTCTCTGGAGGTAGGGATCACCTCTCTGGAGGTAGGGATCACCTCTCTGGAGGTAGGGATTGCCTCTCTGGAGGTAGGGATCGCCTCTCTGGAGGTAGGGATTGCCTCTCTGGAGGTAGGGATTGTCTCTCTGGAGGTAGGGATTGTCTCTCTGGAGGTAGGGATTGCCTCTCCGGGGTAGCTTGTACAGCACCAAGCACAGCAGGTCTCCTCCCACTCCCCACAGCCTCTCCCATTCACAGAAAATCAGGCTTAATCCAAGCTTTGTATTTTTAATTATCTTAAATTTACGCCACAAAGCACGGGGCCCGGGGGCTGGCCGTGTGCATCCTCCAAGATATTTATTTTTTAAATAATATCATGTTTTCCTTAAAACAAGTTTTATCTCCCCGGCGCGTGCCTGTGCGTGCCTGTGTGTTTTGCCTGAGCTCTGGTTTACATTTCCTGATGGATGGATGGGGATTCAGAGCCCTTTTTTAAGGTGGTGCATAAAATGTATTTATTATTCTTTATCTCCTGCCTCTTGCAAGGAGTCATTTGTTTTCATTCAGAGAAATGAATACTATGTGAAGCCTGAAGAGTAATAACACAGCAAAATGACAACAGAAGAGTGAGACAGAAATCTGAGAGATACAGTGGCAGGTTAGTAACCTCTAAAGATCACTGCTGTTGTGAGCAATACAGTATTATTTAATGTCCAGCCTAGTTTGCAGCTCCATTTAATAAAAACATATGAAAATCTCTGGGAAATTTGGTCTTGCATTTAAAACCAGGCTGTTCTGCTAAACAGGGATAATCTGGATATGCCGAGATTACTTCCTGCTATCTGGTGGGGAGGAAGAAATTAAGACGAGTTCTTTCTGCTTCTTAAGACAATGGCCTGAGTCAATATATGCCTGTGCTGTTTGGGTTCATGAGGGAGTGAGTGACAAATGAGACTTTATTTATAGGCCTTTTCATGAACTAGGCAGCGGGGGTGGAAAAGGGTTAGGGCTGGAAAACCCAAATGACCTCTCCTGACCCGTGAATAGCTGCAGTAAAAGGGCCCAAGGACAAGGAGGGTTCAGGCTCACCCTGTTGCCATCAAGCAGATATTTGTCCCCCCAGGTCACGGTGACAGCAAAAATCATGGAGAGGGATTGGGCATCCCCACTGCTCCTGTCCCACAGGGAAACCCACCAAACAGCACCAAAGCTGCTCTCAGCATCCCGTGGGAAGAGGAAAAAATCGTGTTGTCTCCATCTAAACAGCTTCACGTGCCCGATTTCTCTCCTGCCACCCCAAAACACCCTCACATTCCTCCCAAAGTCCTGAGTGCCAAGAGCATCTCTGCATCCCTCGGCAGTTCCCACCTCGCCAGCGAGCGGGATGGCAGAAAATAGCACACCCATCCTTTCATTTCATGCCTTATTACCTGAGTCACACACAGGGATCACTCCCATCAACCCCCAAAGAACAGAAAACACCTATTTTTTCCGAGGATGTACCTCTGTACGCTTCGAGTCTCCCAATAACAAAGCAGAGGAACCAATTTAAAGACAGAACAAAAAGAAAAAAAAAAAAAAAGGAGAGAGAAAGAGAAGCGAGAAACTAAATTGAACCGTGTGAGGATTTTATTACTATTACTTTGCCCCGCCATTTTACAAGTTTGTTAAACCAACACGGTATTTAAGTGGCTAAAAGCCGGAGCTGGTTGTTACAGCTCCGCTCTTTGAGCGAGCGCAGGCACCGCTAAAACCCAACATCGCAGCGCCACCTGCAGCGACCGCGCTTGGTGGCAGCCCTAAAATCCCTCAAACCGGGTGAAACCTTAAAAAACATCAGCCCGGGGAGAGGGCTGCTAACTTCTAATCTTGTTCCTCCGGGGCTTTCTTTCACCCCCTTCTGCCATCCAGGTTTTTAGGTCTGTCCCACTCGCCCCTCTCTGTGGACACGCGAAAGAAAATTGGGCTCTCCTGGGGTAGCTGTCACTGTCCCCAGTGCTGACAAAGGATGTCTTTATCGTGCTTGTGGGAGGGTGGAGAATTCCCTGCGAGCTGGTTTAAAGCTCGTCCAGGGCTCTGCGTGGTCGCTGTGACATCCCGGGGAGGGACAGCGTGAGCTCTGCCCCTCAAGTGGCAGGTCTTGGGCTGGGTTCTGGCTGCGGAGGAGTGGGGGTCACGCTGTTAGATTTTGGCAGCTCTACCAGCTTCAGGAAGGTTGTGTCGATAGAAAATGAGCCAAAAGTGCTATCAAAGAATTGTAAGAGAAGTTTGAGGGAAGAGCACGACTGTGTCGCGCCTTTGCCTTTTCCTTTGTTTGCGAACTGGTTTGTTCGCAACCAGTTTGTAATGAGGGGTGGAGAAAAAGCTCCTGAGAGGGTCAGTCTCAGCCATTCTCCATTTGTGCTTTGTCCAGCATGTCTTTGGGGTCTCGGGGGTTGGCACCTTGGTTTATGTGAGAAACCCGAGGTGTCCTGGCGTAGAGCAGAGCTGTGCAAGGTGCCCTTTCTCCTCTGCCACCGATTTGCTGCACAGCCTCAGGCAACAACCTTAAAGTTCCCTGCCAGTCCTTGCAGGGTCACTTTTTTTGGCAGATTTCCTAGTAGGACGTTTATTAAATAACATTTTTATTAGTTATCTAACACCTGCCCCTTCCCAACCCTTTAGCAGTGTCAAAAAGAGGTGACGTTTGCTTTCTTTATTTTTTCCCCACTTGTTTGGGTGGGTTTGGGGGGAAGCAAAACCTCCTTTCACGTTGTCTTAGGGTCAAACCCAGCTAGTCACAGGAGCCACAGACCTGCAGGGTCTGATTGTCCCCTCCCTCTCCAGAGCTCCTTCCCATCAGTGTGTGCTCTGGTCCATGTCAGCATCTGGATTCTGACACTAATTTACCAACCCCAGCTGAGGAAAAATTCCAGAGTTATTCAGCCCAAATTTCCCCTCTTTGTTGTCACTTCATTCCCTTTTCCTCCTCTCTATCCCTTCCCATCTCTACCTTACCAGCAAGGTGCCATGGCAGGTGGAGCCTCTCTTTCCAAGTAGACCCAGGGATAAGGGATATATTCTCATCCAGCATCCCTCCTCCACCCAGAGGGGGATTTATGATGGACTGAGGCCGACAGCATCATCTGCACATCTTCCCAACCCATCCACCCTCTCCCTGTCCCAGCCTCCCCCCAACCCCAACTCTGGAGCCATCCCTCCACTCACCCCCTTGCCCTCCCTCTGGAAACTCCCCGGGGAACAATTTTTCTCCTTCTGCCTTCAAATATTTGCGGACCATTATCGCCGCCGGTCACACCCAGGCTGTCATTTGTCCAAACAAAACAGGAGGAGGATGGACAGGCAGAGGGGCAGCTGGACGGGGGCAGGGTGAGATGAGAGCCAGGGGAGCAGTGAGCCCGGAATGATAAGGGCAGTATCAAACACAGGCTGGGGCTGTCGAATTAAACGAGGGGACGCCTGCGAGGGGCTACTTTAAACCGCAGGAGACGAGTGAAAGGGAGTAATATTGGAAGCAGGCAGGTGGAGTGATAAGATACAACGGGAGAAAGTCAGACAAATTCATTGTTTTTTTCGTTTTGGAGGACAATGGCAGTAGGAAGAGCAATCAATCCCTGCTCCAGAGGGCTGGAGAGCACTGAGGGGGAGATAAAAGGTGGGGAGGTTTTGGGGGTGGAGGGATGAGGTGGAGAAATGGGTAAAGAGGCAGAGGAAGGCAGGTCAGGGCCACGCAGGAGGAGCTGGAGACTGGAAGGTGAGAGGGGAAGGATGGAAGCCAACACTGGAGGCACAGGGCATTGAAAGGGGCTGCTGGTTCAGCTAAGGAGAAGCAACACTCAAATCAGGAGAAATAAAAAAGAAAGCAGGACAGCCTCAAGAAAGGAAGGGTCTAATCCAGAGATTAGGACTTTCATTTGGCATTTCAGAACCTGGGTCAGCCTTGCAGCTCCTGAGTGATGCTCCAGTGGGTACCACAAACACAGGAGAGGGGGGGATAGGAGCCAGGCTAGAGATTTCCCCAGGAAGAGCCAGAATTGCCCAGCCCTTGCAGTTGGTAATAATCTAGGAAGGTATTTTGGGAAGTTTGCCTCCCTCAGACATTGGGAAAAGGATATGCAAAATACACTTTTCCAGCCTACCAAATCTCACAGCTAATTGTGGATGTCACTCGTGGCTACTCCTCAATAGGGATATTTATAAAGCCTCTTTCCTACGTAGCTTTGGCATTTTCCTCATTCAGGGAACATCCACCCAGCCACCCACTTCCAACAACTTTCAGGAATAAAATCATCTCCCTGCCTGTCAAACATGGCTGAAACTGCCCCAAATCAGCAGTGGGCCCTGAGAGGCAGCACCTGGCAAAAGGTTTGCTTTGTTAGAACATCAGGCTCAAAGAGAAAACCAGAAAATGATACAAGCCAAGCCCAACGTTTGTGACTTTTTTGGTTGCTGCAATTCATGATTTCTAAGCCAATTGCATGGGGAGGGGAGGGAGGGAAGAGGGGGAAGGCTAGCCCATATTTTTTAGCATGTGGGGTTGGCAGCACACAGAGTTACCCACTTAGTGAACGTGGGAGACAGAGAGGGGGAGCAGCATAAGCTCATCTTGGGATGCTGCGGGAACCCCGGTGAAGAATAGCTATTCTTACATGTCAGCTTCATCACCATGGTATCAGAGAGGAAGAACAGAAGGAGAAATGACAGAAAACAGGGGGGAGTGGAGCAGGGTGACTGAAGACAGAAATGGGAAGGGGAAGAGAAAGACGTTTCCCTGATGAACAATATCACTTGTTAAAGAGTTGGTACAGGATCCCTCTGGTACCCTGGGACTGCTGACAGGAAGATGCTCCTGGGCCCTTTATAAAGCACCTCCTTTTTAAAGTCCTCTCTTTAAGGCTGGAGTGGGGCTTGTTCAGCCAGCCCTTCCTAAAAGCTTAAAAAAAAAGATATATACACATGTATAACAACAGAAGGTCTGCTTTCTCCGCTTTGTTTACTGGTAGGACCTACACAAAACACACTGACTTAATTCCCTGTTATCCTGTGCTGGGTGGATTCGTCTGTGGTGAAAATGGGCAGTGCTCCAGAACAGCTTGGAAGGCTGTGACCCCTTTGCAGTGTCATAAACTGATGGTGCAGCACCTCAAGAGTAGAAATTCCAATTTAAGGCCCTCTAAACTCAATTTTTTTAGCTTTTTCCACCTCTGAGTGTATACAAGTTGCCAAGCAGAGCAGGATCATGGTCTGGAGGATCCACTGAGGATGTTTGGAACCAACATCCACACTCTCATAAGCAAATTCTGGGACAAGAATTCCCCTCTATTTCTGTGTTATTTCCATGGATGTTCCCATACCAGGATTTATTCTGTCTCTAAATCATGCTGAGATCTCCCCCTCTCTGCTTTCTCCACTCCCCAGCCTCAAAGGAAGACCTCCTTCATTCAGGTACAGGGAAAAGGGGCACAAATGATCTTTCTTTCACCTCTGAGTATTTTGATCATTTTCCATCACTCCCCCAAACCATCACGTGCTCCTTTGGGGAGTGTGTTCATCCCGAATTCTCCCATGTTTTGGATCCCCTGCAACACCTGCTTGTCTCCCATTCCTCCTGGCACCCAGACCAAGCTCTTCCCATGCAGGGCTATCTCTTGGTGAAGGTGCTCAGCACTTGAGTCAAAGCCTTTGAATAAAATGACTCAACATCATCTCTTTAAACGCAGGTCATTTTGTTCACCGATGTCTCCATTAGGGCCTGTGAATTAAGTAGCTCCACTCCATCTCTTTGAAGCCATTTGACTTCTCACCCAACAACCAGGCAGCAGCATCCCTTCCCCCCTTCCCTCCCCACCTCCTGACACCTTTGTGCAAATCCTCCCTGGAGGAATAAAAGCTGCTGGAGGTGTAAGCTGGCCATGCATGTTGTAACCCTTTATTATCTGGGGACCCCCACTCAAATGTACAGAGAGATAATGTTAATGGAATGATGCATTTGGTCTGATCTGGAGCTGTCTCAGAAAGATAAATGCCGAGGCAAAGCAGAAGCATTTAATCAAAAAATAAACTACCTCAATATGTTGCGTATTATTATATTTTTTTCTCCTAAAGAAGCAAAGCTTGGTCCTGTCACGGCATGTTATTTTGCCAGCATTATCTCTGTTATTTCTAAATAATTCCATTTAGTGCTGGTGATGGGTAGGAGGGCTGAGATACAAAATCAAATTAATTAGAGTGACCCAACAAACTCGTGTTTGCATTGCGAGATGCAACATGGCAGCAAATCTCGCTGAGAACAAATTGCATTCGAATTAATTTAAGGGGAAATAATTTGGGGCATATCAGGTTTATTTAGGATCAATTTTAATAAGCTAAAATAAAGTCAAGGCAGTGGGTGATACCCTCAGCCAGTCAAAAGCCAACTTTGATAGAGGTTTATACAGCTGAATGACAGTTACTTTCAAAGCCATTATTAGAAGAGCTGGGTTTTTTTTGGAGTGGCTGGGACAATTAAAAGAGCACCTCAATTACAGCCCCTGGAAATATTAGTAATGAATAAATTATCCAGTAGGTTTGACACTCCCTTCTCTCACATCATTTCCAAATAATTAAATCCCTTGCCACATTTTGAGACATTGCATGAAGTTCACCTGCAGCAGAGGCTGAGTGGATCCAGTTGACTGGCGAGCAGTTCTGATAGACCAGATAGGAGATTTTGGCAGGGGCTTCCAAAACAAGGTTTTATTTTTGCAGGGGTTTTCTTGACATGTCCCTGACCCAGTATTCCTGCACAGGACCACAAAGGACTGCAGGCAGCACCCCCAGGCCTGTAGGTACCACAGATACCACAACCCTGCCTTTACCCACCACAGGAGTTATAGAATGGACCAGGGTAAAGCCACAATTAAAAATCAGAGAATCATAGAACTGTTTGGGTCAGAAGAGACCTTGAAGATCATCTCATTCCACTCTCCTGCCATGGGCAGGGACACTTTTCACTAGACCAAGTAGCTATTAATCACAGTTACCCCATGCTGCATTTGGAATACCATTTCCTCCAGTACACAAGCCCTGATGCTCAGGGCTTGTCCCACCAGGATATTTTTCTTGGCTTGATTTAAATGTTGCTTTCATTCCTTCACCATTATCAGAGATCAATGTCTGATGGCCAATATTTGGAGGTACCTCTCTCTCACCACTGCAGCCAAACGAGCATGAGATTGCCATCTGTACATGCCAGGCCACAAGACATTCTAGAAATTTAAAGGCCTCTCAGTGATTTATGGCTCTTTAATCAAGGGCTTTTAATATTTAATTACAAAGCTAAAAGAGTTGTCTTTATTTCTGAAAAATCTGTTGGGGGGGGAATTGGAGAACATGAAACCCAGCACGTCCTGGGACCACAGCCCTCTCTAGAGCAGAGAAGGAGAGGGTGGGCAACAGGAGAAACAAAATACAGCATTTTCCTCTAAGATCCTGCAGTAATTTAAGGTGATAAATGAGCTTTCATTATTCTAAAGGAGCTTGAGATACCATGAAAGACTCATCAGAGGATCACACTAAAGATGCAACAGGCAACATCTCTCAGAGAAAAGGTCCCATGCAGCACAAAGAAGGGTCAAATGCAGAACATGGTGACCAAGACCAAATCTATCCTAGTCCCCACAAGTCCTGTGGCCCCTTGTGATGGTCCTCTGGCAGGTGGGGGAGCGTTCTCCAGGTTCCTGCAGTGGCTGGGAAGGGGGAGGGTTTGGATTTGGGACACCTACACCAAGATGGTCACACCTGGCACCCAACCCAGTCATGACCCTGTTAGAGATACCCCTCAGCCAACACTCAGGGGCTGTCATGCCTTGGAGAAATGCCTGAATACTCCCTAAAAGGCTAAAAAGGCTTATTTTTCTTTACTGCTGAGCATCAAAGGAGGCTTTGAGGTGAGTACCTTAAATATAAGTATCTCCAGTTAAATGAGATGAATCCTACCCCATGAGTGGTGCAGCAGAAGAAAAACGAGCCTGTGAGGTTCTTGCTGGGATTCCATGGTCATAGTTCCTGCTCAGGGAACATTTTGTGATGTCTAAAGAGCAGGAAAGCATCGAAGGTAAGACAGAGAGTCTCCCCCCACACACTGGGCAGGTGGTCCAGGAACTCAGGTCTCCAACAGTCACAGGCTGAAAAAATATTTCTGCCCTTGCCAAAACAGCCTGGGAAGAAATTGCATTATTTTTTCCTGACAATTTTATTTTATGCCTGAAATAAAACCGATTGCCAGTTTAATCTCATTTGTATGCTGAGTGGTGGAGTTGGATCTGGGCATCAGGAGGGCTCAGCTTTGCCCTAGCAGGCTGGTGACCTTCAGTTGGAAGCATATCCCGACTTCCACTGCTTCTCTTCTCGAGTTTGGATGTAATTTTGGAGCTGTTTGCACCCAGGGCTGCCTCTCATTATGTATGTGGGTGCTGCCTGCCATACCAGAGATGTGCTCTTGCTTGTGGCCTCTGCAGCTCCTCTAGTACAAATAATAATTTCCATCCCATCTATTCTTTTGTTTGCTGCTGATCTATATTAAACAGTTGGTGATGACTACATTTATGGGTGATTATTGCACTTATGTTGTGTTAAATCTAAATGTTTGTTTATCTTTATGTGCTCCCTGTGTATATGTTTGCACGGCTTTTAACTTTACGTATTGCAGAGTTCCTTAATTATAAAATCAATAAATTTTTTAAACTTGTGACTGCTGCACAGATAGAAACCCACACACTGGCCACGGCTCTTGGTGACAGTGATTCTTGCCTCGAGCTGGTGGCAGAACACAAACCTCAGCTACAGGAATAGACAGATTTTTATTATTTTTTTTTTAGTTTGGTGGCTTTTTTTTTGTGCTAGTAGCAATTAGCTCTTTGTTATTTTGGCTCGTCTTCTAGTTCTTATCAAAGCCTTCCTCCTGCAAGCTGTTCTCATCCCCTTGGAGCCTTGTTGACTCCCATGGAAGACGTGACCAGTGAAGGTCATTGCCCAGTGGTGCCTGTTGAATCAAGGCTTGCACAGAGGGGTTCAGTCCCCAGCTCTGCCATGGACAGGCCCTGCCAATGATTCATTCCACACCTTAAGTAGCTCCACTCTGCCCAGAAAAGAATATCTTAATATCTCATCCAGCCCTGCCCTCTGGCACTGGGAAGCCATTCCCTGTGTCCTGGCCCTCTGCTCCTTGTCCCCAGTCCCTCTGCAGCTCTCCTGGAGCCCCTTCAGGCCCCAAAAGGGGCTCTCAGGTGTCCCTGGAGCCTTCTCTCCTCCAGGTGATCCCCCCCAGCTCTCCCAGTCTGGCTCCAGAGCAGAGGGATCCAGCCCTGCAGCATCTCCAGGGTCTCCTTTGGACTCTCTCCAACTGCTCCACATCCTTCTTATGTTTGGGATCCCAGAGCTGGACTCCAGGTGGGGTCTCACCTGAGTGGGACAGAGGGACAGGATCCCCCTCACCTGCTGCCCATGCTGTGGGGTGAGCCCCCAAAGGGCTGCCAGTGCACATGGCTGGGTCACATTGAGTTGTATGAAGGAATTAGGTAAAGCTGAGCACCAGAACCATCTCTCCCTCATTCTGGGTGCAATACCCAATACCTACAGCACCCCTCTGCTCCATTTAGGCTCTGCTCTCACTCCTGTTTCCCCCACTGGGTTATAGAACCACGGGGGTACATTATAACCCTCCCCATCTCTCCCACTCCCAAGAAGCTCCTCCACACAACTCAAACCCACGAATTACCAAACCCATCAGGCAGTGCCCACTGCCCAGCACTTGTTGCTGCCTGTCAGTGCTGAGGAGCTGCAAACCTCCCACAGAACCCAGAGCTGGAGCCACTCATGTAAACATGAGCTAATCAGCAACGAGCATTAAAGAAGTGTAGTCAGGTGGTGACCCCAATTGCTTTGATTTCAGGCTGTATTTCTCAAGCAGCAGCAGCTCAGCTCGGCTCTTATGCTTTCCTTTTTTTTTTTTTGCCACTTACATCTAATTAGGAGCAGAGCCCGCAACAAGAAGCATCTGTAATTAAACCAAACCACAGCTCAGGGAGGGAGTTCACTGAGGTGGCAATTTTTGGCATGGCTGGAGGCCAAAGGTTTGGTGGGAAATGACCACAAAGGTTCTCATTGCAAACAAAGAGCCGCTGGGAGTCCTGGAAATGCCCATCAGTGGGGGACACACTCCTTGCCAAAGGGTTGCCCAAAGGATGGGTCTGGAAGGGACATCCTGGAGTTGGTAGTGATGCCACAGCCAGGATTTGGGTTAAGCCCTGTGCATGGACTTGACCAAACTGCTAGTCAGCCCCAAGCTCAGCATCTTTAGCTTTGCAATCCTATTTTACCACTGATTTTTGGGCGAAAGTGAGGAAGGACAGAGGAGCTGTGTTTGCACAAAACATCAGATCTCCCCAAAAATATGATTTTTACCGCAGTGTAGATGTATTCTCTGTCAGTACAGGTAAATTCACCCCTTTGTATAGTTATAAATTACAATATGATGCTTGGGAATGACCAACCTGGACCACGGATTTAATTTTTAAAGCCCCATCTTTGAGCACACAAATTCCACCCATAGAAAATATCAACACAAACACATAGACTTGCCTGACATCGGACAGATGAATCATAAAATTGCTAAAAAGGGGAAAAGGATCACTTCACTTAGCCAAAATTTATTTGGTAGCAATACACAGCTCTCTCTCTCTCTCCAGTACCAACTTGAAATTACTCTTCTCATGTTAAATCAGGAGTAGCGAGGGGATATCATTTTGGCATTTGGGTGAGCTGAAAACCAGAGAGAAAGAATTCCAGATCCAATTGCAATTCCAAGGGAAAAATGGGAGCATAATTGATGTCCAAAAGCAGCCTGTGGCTGTAAGTCCCTGCCTGGAACCAAGGGCAGGAATCAGGTGCTGCCGAGTCCCTTTGGTCCCACACGGTCACAAATGTAATATTACAACTCATTGGAAAACCTCAATTTTGTTACAGCATTAAAACACACCAGTGGCAGAGGCATCCCAGGGACTGTGTAATTTGAAAAAGACACATTCCAGCAATTACCTTTTTTTTTTGTTCTCCCCCCTCTGAAATAAAAGCTGATCTTAATGGTTTCAATTATTTTTTCATCCCGTTGCTGCCCTAGGATGGTGCGCAGTTTTAAGTATGGGCAGGAAATAATTTCCAAGGGGACATTAAAGGTATGTTTATGGAGTAAAATATGTATAAATGCAGACCAGAAGAAATGGACTGCAAAGCATTTTATGGAGCTAATTCCATCAGGGAAGGGAAGGAGCCCACAAGTTCGCTTGCACAGTTTATAAGGTCAGTGCAATCCCTCACTGGGAATTATTTGCTTCTAAATAGCTGCAGCCTGACTATTTTTCTGAAGCAAATCTTGCATCTTCCAGGTGGAAACTGATACCACCTAAAAGCTTCCCTGCTTTCATCCAGAGATGAAATGGGGCCTCCTGGACATGAAACTGGAATCCAGAGGCTCAAATATTCTCGGTATTGGAAGATGTCAGGAGCCACGAGTCTGCTGGGTGATATTGGGAAGGACTTTCCTAGCTCCAGCCTGCCTCCTTCTGCCATAGCTTGCAAGGAAATCTTTCCCATAACTCAACCCACACTGTTTTAAGGAGTCAATCCTGGGAGATATTTCAGGGTTTGATAGTTTTCCAAAGGCAAGGCAGGATTTTTTTTAGTGGTTTTTTCCTAAATCTGGAAGATGTGTCCTGGGACAGGAAGGTGACTTCCAAGCCACCTCTTCAACCATTTATGCTCCCTGTGCTTTCAGATGACTTCCCTGTGGAAGCTGAGGCTGCAGGCACTTGGCCAAGGGGAGCTGTGTCCCCTGCAACCCACAGGTCTGCCTGAGCATCTCCTACCCCAGAGCTCCAGGCTCACATCCCACCAATTCAGCCATCCTGAGGAAACTGGGATATATCTGCTGGTGAAACTGGGCCATACCTGCATGGGCTGGTAACACCTACTCAGCCTGGTCTCCTACTGGGGAGAGCTCTGATATGAGGAGACCACTGTCCCTGGAGAGATCTGCTGACAGATTAGCCAAATTAAAACTCTTGTGACAAGGTTTCTTCCCTGTGGAGATCTCATGGACACTACCAGAGTGACTGAGATGAACAGGCAATACTGCTCCAGCAAAGCCAAAGCTTCCCTAGAACTGAAACCCATGGCAGTTTTGAACAATAGGCACCTATTTTGGGTACTCATGCCATTAAAATTCATAGTCCCCTTTCTAACCCCGGTGAAGATTTGTACTGTACTTACCCAGGACAGAAGAATGTTGATGGGACACTTAGCAGAGGTTCCCTGCGGTCATTCAGTCGGCCTTAAATCCCATGGCCATTATCCTTAGGAGAGTTGCAGGGAGATAAATCAGCCCCACTGACTGAGCAGTCATGCCAGATCCTCGGAGACTGGAAGAGGCACAGCAAAGATAGATGGCTTTGTGGTTAAAACATGGGTTTATATCAACAGGAAGAGCAATTCCTGCCACATCTTCCATTGAAGCCTCTCTGCAGATCAAATTAAAGGGGTTTGGGCATTTGGACAAGGAACTGCTGGAGAGCAAGAGACCAGTCCTGTCTGCACCTCCCAGAGAGTTGGAATGGCAGTTCTGCTTGGTGTATGTAAAATTTACTGCAGTGAGATGAATAATAACAATTATTTCCTTTCCTCAGCCTTTCTGGGATTGGTGAAACCGGGGAGTCTCTGGCTGAACTGGAATTTTTACACAGAGAGCACAGAGGACTGATTTATCCAGGCTCTGGCTGAGGATGATGCGCAGACTTGGGAACCCATGGTAAAGATGAAGTTACAGCCTCTTTGGTCTGCCTGGGATTTGGTGCCTGCAAGAAAACAGGGAATTAAAAATGCAGAGCCCCTTGGACCTGGGAAGGGATCTTTTCCTTTATTTTATCATGTTGGGAATAAAAGTACCTGCCTTGCACTACACCTGAGTCCACAGGACAGTCAGGTCTTCTCCTCCCTGGGAGAATCTCTCTCAGCTCCTCTTGGAAGGTAAAGCTGAGCAGGATGGATTCTCCCCATGTGAAGGGATCTGCACCCAAGGGATGTTTGTAATTCCCTCTGCCTCGTGCTCTTTTCCATTCCCTGCATGTGCCGCTCGCCTGTGCCAAGCCAGGGATGTAGAGAAGCTAAAAACTGATGCATATTTATGAATG
Source organism: Xenops minutus (assembly GCA_035221455.1). Taxonomy (NCBI): domain Eukaryota; kingdom Metazoa; phylum Chordata; class Aves; order Passeriformes; family Furnariidae; genus Xenops; species Xenops minutus. Next base: position 147,101,705 of record JAWWEE010000074.1, on the reverse strand, counting down.
CCAGATAATATGTTAATTACGCTCTGCAGATACATTTGATTAAAAAAAAATCCAACCAAAACAACCCAAATCACAAACCCACCTTGTTTTGAATTGCGCTCTTCCCAGTCTCTCTGAGGAGGAGGTTTTGCCTTCTACAGGTTCCTACGGGTCAGCTCCTAATTTTGTCCACCCACTCCCGAGGTTTATTTCAGATTTTTGAGGGTCATAACTTGTTCTTTATTTCAGACAGGTCATGGGTTTCTGCTCTGACTGAACCTTTGTGCCTTGGACCTGGTTTCTCCTGATGTTGTCCATGCTATCCACGACAGTGGAGCACACCTGCAGAGTCCTCTTTGATAGGAGCCACTCCCAAATGGATTTGCAAATGTACTGTCAGGATTTACCCCACGATAAAATGACTTTTTAAAGCTTCATGGCTGAAATAAATGCAACAAAAAGCAATGAAATATTATATCCAAGCTCATTCTTCTGAAGAGGGCTTCAAGAGGGACTTTGGACAAGGGCATGGAGCGACAGGACAAGGGGAAATGGTTTCAGACTGACACATTGTTAGTTTAGTTAAATTTAGGTCAGACAGTTAGAAGAAATATTAGGAAAAAATTCTTTAGCATGCAGGGGGTGAGTCCCTGGCACAGGTTGGGCAGAGTACCTGTGGCTGCCCATCCCTGGAAGTGTCCAAGGCCAGGTTGGATGGGGCTTGGAGCAACCTGGGATAGTGGGAGGTGTCCCTGCCCATGGCAGGGAATGGAACCAGATGGTCTTCAAGGTCCTTTTCCAACCCAAACCAGCCTGGTTCTCACTGACTTTCCCTCTTTACACCTTGCTAATGATCTCAGCATTAGGATGGGGTGTAATTCTTGGTGGACTGGAAGAAGCCAGATAACATATGACAGTGTTCCTGGCACTAAAGGTGGTGCTGGAGCGGGTCAGGAAAACAAACCATGGGCAGAATAAAGGATCTTTCAACAGCTGAGTGGCTGAAACACTTGGGACAACTTCAGCTGGCAGATTTATTTATTTTATAGTGACTTGCTCCTGGTGTTTGCCAGGGGATAGGGTAAGGCTGAGGTTTGCAGTTCCCTTCTCTGTGAAAATGAAGACACCAGGAAGGTCCAGTGTAGGATGTCCTGAGTCCCAGCAGAGTCTGAGGCAGCTTTGGGTGCACTGGGAGCTTTCAGAGTGCCAGCTGCTCTCTTAACCCACCCAGCTCTCTGCAGCCTCATTAGGGTAATGACCCACCTGATCATCTGTGTCAGGTTCTGCTAAATTGGCACAATAACTTGAAGTTACACCAAAGTGACAGATTTCTTTGTTAACTTCACAACGTGGTATATGCAGAGATGAAGGTTTTTTCAACCTATCTATGCCTTGTTGCAAAACTGATCACTTGGATGTGAATCTGCAACACCCTTGGATCACTGCTACTTCAGGAACTCCTTCTGAACACTCCTTATAAAAAATTCTGTCTATTTTGGCTTCTAAGTACTCTGTAAAGGTTTGTTAAAAGTGAGTGCTTGATCTGGCTGGAAGTGCTGCTGAGAAAAGGAAGTTGATATTTGTGTCATGCCTGGAGCTGTTAACGGGCAAAGTGAAAGAATAAAAGTTTGGGTGGAGGAATAGTGATAATTCCTGTTTTATCCTTGGCATATGGCAAAGAGAAGCTGGCTTTGCTGCTCTCATTGTTAGATGAAAGGTGTATTAGGAGTGGTATTACTAAGGGGGTTTTAAGCCCATTCAGTCACTTTGGGTAGATGTTTTTATTCGGGATTCTTGTTTCACTTTGGGAATGTGTTAAAGAGATTTCTTCTCAGATCCTATTCTCATTTTCATGAGTGGCAGCCTTTCCAGGGATTATTCATTATACACAGGCAGATACTTCACTTTTCCTAAGTCTTAGTTTAGCTGTCCTTTTTTTAGATGTAGTTCTTGTATCCTCTCTGTGTTTTCCTTTTCAGAATGTGTAATGAGGTGTCTTGCTCTGTTCCAGATGTTGAGAGGATGATTTGTACTGCTCTAAATGGTTATTCATACCCTGAAAACAGTCAATAAAATTATATGCCATATAGGTAAAATGGTTAATCTATGTATTTGTTTTACTTTTTACATTTCACTTACCATTTAAATTACCTCTTTATATGGAAGTTGTTTTGCATATTATCAGATTGAAAGAATTCTCTGTGTAATGGATAGTCTTAAATTATTGTGTGCAGAGATTAAGGTACAGCTACAGCTGCCTGGTTATTGCCAGGTGAGACAGAAGATGCTAATTCAGGTTTAAAACCTTGTATGAAGGTATAAATTGCTGTGGTTTTGTATTGGTACTCAGTCCAGAAGTTGGGAGAAATGAGGAATCTAAAATATTCCTGGAAAGGTTGACAAGATGTCTTTTATTATAATTTATTAAAAACATTGTTAGTTAGATATTCCCTCTATAATATAGCAGAAACCATTTTGATCCTAAGCAGAAGTTGAAAGGCAGAACTGTTACTTATATTTTGAAACTTCTTTTCTTTGTGTGTGTTGAGAATTGTCTGCTTTTCGTTGATAAGTGCACTAGTTAGTGCTACTAAATGACCATAACTCTGAAATTGATGAGATTTAAAATAATTGTTCTCCAAATATTTTAATACCCAGGCCAAAACACTACGGAAATTAATCCAGCAAACCTTTCGACAATTTGCCAACCTCAACAGAGAAGAAAGCATCTTGAAATTCTTTGAGATCCTCTCTCCAGTGTACAGATTTGACAAGGAATGCTTCAAGTGTGCTCTGGGTGTAAGTAGAGGGCTGTGACACTCACACAGCACAAGCTGCATTTACAGGTCCAGTTGCTTTGCTTAGTTCTGCAAGAATTGTTTGCTCAGTTCCTGTTTTGATGCAGGGACGGTTGGGGTTCATTAGTGACAAAACAAATTTATTGATTTTATTTACAACTTTCTCCACTGACTGCTTTAAAAGAACCCCATTCATTAGTAGGGTAAGAATAATATGCTATTAAATATTTTTATTGGTGCTTTACTTGTGAAAATCAAGCACCTTTTCGTGAGGAAATGAGACTTCTCAGCTGCTTCTGTTTGTAGATTTTTCTCTATTGCCTGTTAATCTCTACCCATTTCAAACAAATTTTGAGGAGGGTCTGTGAGTCTGCAAGTTTTGTGAAAATGGACACTGAAGTAGAAATTAGAACTTGAACATCCGTGCCCACGAGAAGAGGAAACACAGGAAATCCATAGTTCTCATGTAGACCCAAGATAAAACACATGGAAATGCATTTTGGGTGGCAGGGATCCCCAAGAAACCAGTCAGGAGGAGTTTTGCCACTTGCAGAATTACTTGATTTTAATACATTTCTGAAATGTTTGAACCATTTCAGAGCTTCTCGATGTTAATGACTGAACCCTGTAGCTGTAATTGGGGAAAGGGATCATTTCTTAGCAAGGTCTTGTCTTACTGCTGACACTTTGCCCTGTCTTTCTCCTTGGCTCCTGAAGTCAAGCTGGATCATTTCAGTGGAACTGGCCATTGGCCCAGAAGAAGGAATCAGCTACCTGACAGACAAGGGGGCAAATGTAAGTGCTGCTCTTTGGGAGGGGTGGGTCTCAGTTGCTGACCATGACCTGCTGTGAACTGAAGGTCACCTCAAGGGCAAGGACAGCTCTGACCTCTGGGTTAGGCACAGAATTAAACAGGGGACAGTTGGGAGCTCAGCACGTCCAGCTGGTGGGGTGGGATGAGAACATACATCTTCCAGCAGTGTGGAGGGATGGTGAGTGTGCTCACGTGGTTTATCCGTGGAGTTTGAAAACTCTGAACATCCAAGAGGTTGTTCCCACTTCGGGATGTGCCTGGAGTTGCTCAACAGTGACCTCTGTGGGCACAGAGGTGCTGGGATAATTTCCCACGTCAGTGGATGTTCGTGTGTGTTCTTAGCCAGTGGTAATGGAACTGTAGGAGGAAACAGAGGGAGAGATTTCTACAGGTGTAGTTTGGAGATCAAAGTCTCTGTGTGCTTCTGCAGCATTTCGAATGAAGACAAAGTATTGTGCTGTAATTCTGGGTTTTTTCCATACTTTTTTTGTTGTCTTTCTGCAGCCAACTCATCTAGCAGACTTCAACCAAGTGCAAACTATTCAGTATTCCAACAGTGAAGACAAGGACAGGAAAGGGATGTTGCAACTGAAGATAGCAGGTGCCCCCGAGGTGTGTTATTGACAGTTGTGATAAAAATCCTGCTAACTTAGGTTTTCCTGGGAAGGGGTGGTTGGTGTGCTCTTACTGTGGATATTCTGTGTATTGTACCTTTGTTCTGGGTGTGGTTTTAAAATCCTTTCAGAGTTCATTGCATGTTTTAGGTTTTTGCTTCTGGTGCTTTGATATTTGTGAAAGAATTATATAATATATTAATAATATAAAAATATTAGCTCTTAAGTGCAATTCAACAGCTGTGTATGATGCTCTGGCCCAAAGAGGAAACTGATCAATTTCACTCTTGTGAATAGACAAAATGTGAAAGAGGGGAAAAATTGGTTTCTCGTATTTCATGGAGGCAACACCAAAGGTGAAATCCAATCTTTTCCTTGGTCCAGTGCTCCAGAAAACAGTCACTGTGGGAGAGGAGCACTGAGAGGAGTTGTCAGGTCTGTGTAGAGGATGAGGCGTGTTGATGGTATTAAAATTAAGAGTTTGTCTGTATGTCTGTCGTCTCTTTTTCTGCCGTCCATCTTTTATTTTTTTATTATTATTTTCATCTTTTTTCAAATTGGGAAAAGTTGTTTTTAGGCAAAGAATAAATGGCTGCAAAGGGTGGTTAAAAATAGACACCACCTATATGAGCTTTAGGGAATAAGCAGCTTCTCCAGAATTCAAATTGGAGCCCTAAAAGTCACAGCAGTTGTATTGGACAGGGCTTCACTCAAAGTTTAGCTGGCAAGCCACTCCCTAAGCCCAAATTGATATTTGGGTGGGGGGTTTTATCAGCTGTGCTTTCTGAACCTCCTGCTATATATATATGTGCTACATGAGAGGGCAGGCAGGGACCTCTCCTTGGTCTCTGCTCGCCCCCAGAGCGCTGTTTACTCCCCGCCAGTGAAGTTCTGATGCAATGACACAGCTGTTCTGCCCAGTGTTTGCAGCTACAATAATTCCTCTTTGTTGGTGCCTTGTTTTTTCCCCTCTGTAGCCTCTGACAGTGACAGCACCATCCTTAACCATTGCAGAGAACATGGCAGACCTCATCGACGGGTATTGCCGGCTGGTGAACGGCGCCACGCAGTCCTTCATCATCAGGCCCCAGAAAGGTAAGGACATGTCCCTCCTCGTAGTGGCTACACTCATATCTACTCAGATTGTTTTACATTTGAACAAAAGACACGAGGTTGCAGCAAAACCCTCACTTGGAGGCTCTGCTCTTTCAGGGAGGAGCCATGAAGGTATTTTTGTTCTGAGAAATGCTGATGGTGAATGTCACTCCACGAAAAATTACTTAATGGCTGATAATTTAGAGTAGTTTCCAATAATCACTGCTTTACAGTAATTCTAGACTTAAGTAACAGGAGTAAATTGTAGTTAAATGCACTCTTAACAAGGATGTGTTATCTAATTCCCTGATACACAAGTGGGAATTCGGAGAGGTTAGTTAGAATGGGTTTGGATAAGGCTCTGACTAGTGATGATCTTTTAAATTTCTGCCTTCCTCCTGGATACTCAAAACACCTCTATATAGAACATAACAACATTAAGCGAAGCCTCATGAGTTTCTCTCATGAATTAGAACTAAAGCAGAGAGAAGATGGTGCAGGTACACCTGGCTTTACAGGGAGAATTTTAATTAACTTTATTATAGATATTCTAATGTCAGCCAGCATTAATTATGGAAAAACATCCAGGCAGAGCTGCTTAAGAATGCAGTTTTTAGTCCTCATGTGCTAATCTTTACATGTGGAAATTCATCCAACTTTTCTGCCTTCTGAAACCATAAACTGTTCCCTTCTTCCCTATTTGCAATACAAGCAGGTACCCAAACTGTCCCAGCATCTCTCCGGTCTGAAACTGAGTTTCTCTTTAGCCCCTTTCTTGCTTCTTCTGCTGCAGGTTTTCCCTGATCTCGAGTTATTCACATGGGGTGACATTGTTAACTTAGTTCAGGGTTTCCTGGGCCCATCTGTATTATCCTGGCTGTGCCTGGCACAGAAAATACCAGGCTGAAACTTGGCCATTCAGTAGTGGAGAAATGTGATTGTAGGGTGTTAGTTGTTTTGACACTACTTAGTCATTGTTCAAAGTATTTTTAAATTTCCATATTGGTTTGGTATTTCTGACCCTTAGTGGGTGTGACTGACCTTTGGTTCCAACACAAGCAGTTTTGTTCTAACTTATATGTAGCCTTATCTTCATGCAAATGAAAACCTTCCCTCAGCACAAACTCAGCTCTCCAAGGCAACCTGGTGCACAGCTCAGTGATGATGGAGCATTTGCCCCAAAATTTGCCCCCAAAATGATAAGCTGGCATCGGTGATAATGTTAGTTTCTTGTTCTAAAAATAAAACAGGCATCACAGACCAAGATTTTCATTGTGCTACACTCATCTGTGCCTGTGAACAGCTGTCTTTTGTGCCTCTTCTTTTCTGGAAAATCATGGTTTGGGGTTTGTTACAGTCCTTGCTATTCCCTCCCAAAACTTTCCTTCTCACACCACTGGATTGGCTGGTTTTCAGCCTGGACTGTTGTAGCCACAGTTGAGCTTTCCAAACTTGTTCACATGTGAACACATTACCTCTCCCCTCATCTCAGCCAAACTGAGTTAATAGGTAGCTCTGACTGTCTCTGCTTTTCCTTTTGGGACACATGTGGACTGTGACCAGTTCTTGTTCCTCCCTGGTGGTATTTCAGAGCTCTGGTCTCTTTACTCTGCATTGCCAGTGCTATCACTGGCCTTTCTTTTCTTACCTCTTCTTGCTCAAGGAAGGGAGCAGCTCCCAGTCCAAATCCCCATGGGATTTTCCATTGGCCTTGGTGCACTGAGCAGCTGCCATCTCGTGTATCAGCAGGGCACAGGGATCCTGAATTACTGCTGCTGTAGTTGCCAATAAAAATTGACCCCCTCTCTTTGCACTTCTTTGTAATTTGTCTTGCTCTGACCTGACTTGCTTGTCATCAGCTCTTACATCTTCTGCACTCACTGAGCTCCGTGAAGGGCAGTAGCTCTGATTTTCCTGTGCCTTGCACTGAGCTTTGTTGGTAGGTGTGAATGCAACATAAATCAGTGCATTTAATGCTGTGTGTTTGCTTGAGTGATGCTCTGATAATATGGCATTTTAACATGGAGCAAATGAGCAGTGTCTGAGTTAAAGGAGCACCATGTCGTGCCTGGGGAACACTGCTCTTTATGCATCCATGAAGAGACCCCCTCTGGTTAAAATAAATTGGGGGTTTCTTTTGTCTGAGGTTTTCTTTTTTGAAGTTCATAGCAATACTCAACATATTAATTAAACATTTCGTAGGAGAGTTGTCCCCACCATGATCTGCATTTCCAGATCCCTCCCACAGGGAGCTGTGATTGTATAAGACACATCAGAAGCAAATCATGTAGCAACTCTTGATCCAACAGTTGTTTTATCCCCTCTTTGAGCTTCCCCAGCCCCTCTTTGTTGTAAATTTGCATGTTTATTGCAAGTCTCCTCTCCTTGATTACAAATAGAGCCTGTTTTTGTGATATCTATCTTGCTCTCCATTAATGATCCAGTTTCTCTTAATTTGGTGAGAGCGTGGAAATGTTTAAGGCTTGGCCAGCATTTGGCATTTTTCCATTCTGTTTGTTTTGTTTTTCATAAATATTTTAATATACAGGTCTCTTTAGACCAGTGTGGAAACTTCACTTTTAATATTTTTGTTTCCATTATCACACTTCACTCCTAGAGGCAAAGAACAACAATAAAAAAGCTCATAAGAAGTTGAACTGATACAAACTTTAGTTTAGGAGGTGTTTAGGCTGGAGAGGGTCAGGGGGACCTTCTTGCTCTCTACAACTCCTTGAAAGGAGGTTGTAGCCAGGTGGGGGTCAGTCTCTGTTCCCAGGTAATAGGTAATAGGACAAGAGCAAATGGCCTCAACTTACTCCAGTTAAAGGGTTTTAATTGGATACTTGGACAAATTTCTTCACTGAAAGGGTGGCCAGGCATTAGAACAGGCTGTCCAGAGAAGTGGTGGAGTCACCATCCATGGAAATGTCAAAAATACCAAAATTAAAGAGTCTCCATGTTAGTGTGTTCTGTTTTCACCCAGATTACCCATGAGCATCATTTTCATTTTAATGGAATAGCAATTCAAGTTCTTAGGATTCTCTTCAAATGGTGTGACTCCTTACTGATTTTGCTTTCACAATAATTTCAATCAGGTGAGGACATTTGACACTGTGGTAAATCAAAACACTTTGAGTATTCTGTTCACATCTCCTGGAGCCCAGGGTGGCAGGAGTGGTGGCACTTGTTCCCAAGGTTTTGGTAGCCATGGGGCTGCTGGGGTGGCCACTGTGGGACAGACCAGAGGCTGTGCTGTGCCAGCTCCCTCCACACCGTTCCCCCATTGCCTCTTTGACACCCAGACTTGATAATTACCATTAAAATACACATTCATCACACATTCTTTATGACTTCATCAACAAAAATTCCCAACACAGAATGACAGAATGGTTTAGGTTGGAAGGGGCCTTAAAAGCTGTCTTGTTCCATGGGACCCCTTCCACTAGACCAGGCTGCTCAGAGCCCTGGCCTTGAACACTTCCAGGGGTCAAAATCTGAAGTATCACCTTCATAGAAGCAAAGAAAAACAGCCCAGTTGAATACACAGTAAAACTGCTCTCCTTGTGCCATGGCACAAGGAACACCTGCACAGCACCAGCATCCAGGCTCCCTGGAATTACTGCACTCCCTGCTGTTCACCACTCTCACTTTTGGCCAAAACCTCCTTCACTTATTCCTGAAGCACCACACTGGGCACCAGAAAGGTGGGTTAGCCCTGGCTGCAGCCTCAGCTGGTTGCTCCTCTTCCTCCTCCTGAGAGGATGGGATAAGATCCATGGGTTGAGGTGAAGGCAGAGAGGTGCCAACATCAAAACAGTTTAGACTTGGGCCCTCCCCAGGCTGCAGTGGGGCCACTGGGACCAGCTGTGTCCAGCATGGGACAGCCCTGGATTCTCCTCACAGTGGAAACACCTTGGGTGTGCACACCCCAGTACAATCCTGCATATCCCACTTGTAACAGAACACAGAACTGGGCAAAATGTTGTGGGTTTCAGCTTGTGAAAAGCAAAATATGCTTTTACTGGGATGCTGTTAGTAGGGAATTTTGACTTCAGCCCTGCAAGGGGACTAATGAATATTGGGCATAAAAGCTGTGAAAGGATGAGCACCAGCGTGGGAACCAGTGCCTCAAGTGAGCAGTTTGTATCCAGAGGGCACGTGGGCGTCAGTAAGATCAGGAGTTCCATGCGGATTTTTAATTTTCTCCAGTGAAAGAAGAGGCAAAGAGTCATAGAAGGAAACACAGAATAGTTTGGGTTTGGTGATACTTTTAAAAATCATCTTGTTCCAACCCCCTGCCATGAGCAGGAACACCTCCCAGTATCCCAGGGTGCTGAGAGCCCCATCCAGCCTTGGACACTTCCAGGGATGGGGCAGCCACAGCTTCTCTGGGCAAGCTCCAGTACTGAAACCTCTGGGTGTCTCTGGTGCTACCTAATAGCAGCTTTTTATTTTTTAATGCCTTTTTCCTCTGGCATCTGCTTCCCTTTCCAGTTCCCCCTTCCCTTTCTGACCCTGCCCTTGTCCCACGGGTGGGGGATGTTGTCCCTGTAGCCTGGCAGTGCAGGCGTCAGGCTGTGGCTTTGGAGCTCTGCTGGCTGCTCCTTCCTTCTTCCCACGTGTTGTCCACGTCTCCCAGCCCCATCCACCCGGAGAACGAGGGTCCACATCTGTTGCCCTGGTGCTGATGGGCCAATACCAGTCATGCCTCTTGGAATTTGGCGAGGGACAGTGAAAAAGGAACATGGTGATGAGATGGGATAGTTTGGTTATGTTGGACCCATGCGTGCTGCCTGGTTTTCCAACAGTCTGGACCAAACATTCATCTAACTTGGGTCAGTCTCTGCTTTTCTCTGTCCATGCTCATATTTTCCTCACAGTTTTCCAGACAACTTCAGTTCCTTTCGTGTTTCCTTCAATTCTTCACCTTTCCCTCAGTCCCTTTCCTCTGTCTCACACTCCAGTCGTGTGTACATCAGACTACTACTCAACTCACTGTGTAAGGCCACTCCTGTCCATGCTCTTTATCACACAAAACGTGTAGAAAGGATTTGCTATTACAATTTATGATGCTTTATTATGATCTTTGCTTTGCATTTGGCAGTAAGTGGAATTGGAGACTTGCAGGAACAGAATGAGATTCTCTTTGTTAAGGAAATTTAATACCACAGTGGAAAGTTAGATTGTCTCTTTATCTCCCTTAGATCCTTTTCCATAGGTAGTATTTGACTTCAGCACACACCAGGAGTTGCCACCTGTGGTATTTCTCACTTTAAGAGGTTGGAGGAGGGAGAAACAATGTGATCTGATCTGAGGTCAGTACCTTGAACATAGGAAGCATTGTGGCCCTGCAAGTATTATGAAATAATTCCTCTCAAGTTTAATGAAATCATTCACTGATCTTTCTGACGTCTCCAAATAGACTCCAAACACACAAAAAAAAGCCCTAGAGGAAATTAAAATTCCATCTTTAGAGTACAGTTTGAATGGGGTGCAGTTAATATGCAATGGAGCTACATATTAAAGAGCAAGGGAAATTATTTCAAATAGCTGCTTATTAATTGTGCACCTGTTACCTTAATTTAAAAATACAGAATGATAATGTTAACTGCAATTTAGCAGAGGTTTGTATGTTTCTAAACCTGTAGAAACAGCAGACTGGAAGAGTGTGTTGTACCTGTAACACAGGTGATGGATCAGCACCCTCCAAACCCTGAAATCCATTGCCAAATGTAGGAGCAGCATTGGAGCAACCAGCAGTAGCAGCAGATCTTGGTGTAAACCAGAACACAGGCTGCTTTCCCAGCTAATGGGGGGCTCAGGGAGTATTTGAGGTTCTTTTGAGTGTTCTTCACAGCCCTGGGGAGGCCTGCAGAGAACTGGGCAGGATGTGCCTGTTTTGACAAGCTTGGTGTGTTTTGCCCAGTTCTGTCCAGGCTGAATCCTCTCATGCCCCTTACAGCCTCTCCTTTTTGGGTACCTGCCCCCCAGTCTTTCATTGCAATGCCATTGGTCTCATACTTATCACTCCACACTGCCTCTCAGGATCTTTGGCTTTTATTTCCTTCGCCAAAGGTATAATTTACTGTCACAGAGCTATCACAATACCTTTATCTCCCACCTCATGGTGCTTGTATAATCTTACTGTCCTTCCTGTACCCTCTAGCATCAGGTGCTTGCTCTTGTCACTTTGCTGAGCTGCTTCAGGTCTTCCAAATCACAGCTTTTAGTTTCCCTTCTTTCCTGCATCTTTCTACTCAACAGCCCCCACCAGGCAGATGAAAACAGACCTTTATTGCTGAGCCAAATGGTGGTGTTCCACTTGGGAGCAGCAAAAGAATCCTACCAAAGTGCTGTGTTTGAGTGTGGGGGGTTTCTGTGCATCTTCCCTCGATGCACAGAGTCAAACTGCAGTTCTGTGATGGCTGGAAATCTCAGGAATTTTAACATAGGAAAGAAACAATCAGCAGTTCACAGGATTTTGTGTGAACAGTGTATGTCGATATTTTCTATAAATGAGGCTATTCCATTTTATCTCGGGTCACTTTATGAGGGCTACAGTGATTCCAGAGAGAGAAACTCATTTTCATTGCCCACTTTCTCCTTCCCTGCAACTCCAATCTACTGTAAAGGTGTTACACTAAAGAATTTATAACTTGCTCATCTTCCTTCCCCACACGAATGCCAAATGTCTCATCAAATCAGATAGGAAAAAAAAAACACTCCAAGCTTTTATACACAAAACCATTATCAAAGAAAGGCTGGCAAGGATTTGAAAATACTTGTACAAAAGCTGACTCATTCTCTGGCATTAAACATTACTATTGTAGAATCTGAAGCCAGTGTGAAATCAATATGATCAGTAATGTGCTTTAATGATTTATTTCTGTTGTCTTACTTGCAAATCCAACTTGGCTTCGATTGTTTTATTTATATGTTAAGACTTAGGACATCTTGATGATAAAAGAGCATTTCTTACTAGAGAGATGAGATAGTGTCACACCTTCTGCAATGATTTATTGGAGTTATTTGTTAAGGATATAACAGAGCTTTTGCATCCTGTATACAGTGATTCCTCAGATAAGAGTTTTCCAGAAGGTCTGTATCACTGCTTAGGAGGAGCTGCGTTTACACTGCTCTTTATTTATATATCCAACATTCTTGTGAATAAGTTTCCCTGAGAGATTGTGATGATTATTGCTTCAGGCCTGTATCTATTGCACGTTGAGAGAGGTTATTTGAAAACTTGTAGAAGCTTTAATCCTGTTTTTTTTTGTTTACACAGAAGGTGAAAGAGCTTTACCATCAATACCAAAGTAAGTTTTGTGCTTTCCTTTCTTGCATATTATAAAAAATGTTTTGAAAAATAGTCTTGCTGAAGTGATGCTTTAGGACTTTTTAACATGTGCCTGATTTTTAATGTTAGTTTTGGATTCTGGGACAAGTAGCAGGTGGTGCATAAAAGCCTCAGAGCAGTATTAAACTAAAGATACCAGGAAGAAAACGGGGGGCAGGAGGGAAGTGTATAACGCATCGATCATATTTGACAGTAACAGAAGCAGGATGTCTTGGAAAATTCTTGTCTGGGATTCAGGCTATTTCTTTTGAGCCCGTGAGTAAATTTAACTCTAGGAGTGAAGCTGAGCAGTTTTGGAATTGTGATTTCACTCTGTGGGTCAGTCTGTGCTTGTTTGTCCCCTTCTCTGCTTATGTGAAATTCAGAAAATCCTTTCTTTGCTCCCATCAGAAATCTGTCCTGTCACCTTTTCTTAATAAATCTTCCATAACAGGGCCAGTCTAAGTTGGTATCTAGGTTCAGTGTAATAAAAAATAGATTGCATAGTAAATGCCTCTTTATTTTTTTAAATGTAGAAAAGCTCTTCTCTGACAGTAATTGTGGATGTGTAGAAAATGCTAATTGTGTGAGGCAAATAGAGATGCATTTTTCCTCTGGTTCCTTTTATGGTGAGACTGTACCCAAGGTGTGCTGAGATGTTATCTGCATTTAATGATTCTTATAGAATGTGCTAAGATACCTCTGCATTTTTCTTCTTTGCAGACTTTAAGGTAATTAAGAATACATTTCTAATTTAGCTCTGTTTGAACAAAGACTTACACTCTCCTGGTGGCAGGGGCTGGGTCAGCAGCATCACCTGTATCCAGCAGCACAGCTGGATTTGGTGTTTTGCAATGTCTTAACCTCTTCCTTTTGGGGCACAGAGGCTGTGCCTGCTTTCACCCAGTCACCTCATTCTGTTTCTTCCTTTACTCCTGGAGGGAGTCCAGAATTGTTATTATTATTGTTGTTATTATTATTACTGCTATTTTCTTAACTACTGGATGGAGTATGGAGCACAACTTGTTCCTGAATTAGTGATTACTCTCCCTACACAGGTCCTGCTGCAGTCCTCACTAGCCAGGCAGCTTTCTCAGGGTGCAGGAAGAGAGAAATTAAAATTGGGGGAAGAAAAGGAAAGGAAGGTTGAGTCTGGAAGGAGTATGATTGGTAAACTTAGTGTGCACTCATGGAACAGGAAAGTTTCTTTTTGCTTAAATAGACAGAAACACAGATAGCAGTCTAATTACATAAAGTTTAGCCTTTTTTTATTTGTAGGGATTCCTGGGGTAAAATAAGGTTTGAAGGGAAAGCTTCTTCCCATTTTTGGGACAGTTTACCAAACCTACATTTGTAGCCTTGAGCCTGTTTAACAAGAGCACCACATGTGCTCTGAGTCTGGCAGCAGAGCTGTTCCCAAATCCCTAGAACTGCCAGCCAGCAGCATCTTGGATCTGGGGAGACCTGCCTTGGCCAGGGGAAATTCCTGGTTTCTGGAAGTGTGAAGTGCAGTGCTCTCTGACCATTAATGTTGTGGTTATATATGGAAGTGAAAAATAATGGAGACTTTGTTAGCATTTCTGATAATAATATTTATTCATAACATAACATAACATAACATAACATACACGTAATGTATAACATTTATACATAAAGAGCAATACATTTATATATAATGAACTATATATAATATATACCTAACACAGTGATTATTTATACATAATGAGCACTACATTTGTACATAATGAACAATATCTAATATATACCTAGCATAGTGAATATTTATGCATAATGAGCAAGATATTTATACATAATGAACAGTATGTAATATAAATACATAACCTAATGAACATTTATACATAATGAGCAATACATTTATACATACTGAACTGTATATAATATATACCTAACACAGTGAATATTTATACATAATGAGCAATACATTTATACATAATGAACTATGTATAATATATATCTAACATAGTGAATATTTATGCATAATGAGCAATGCATTTATACATAGTGAACAATATGTAATATAAATACATAACCTGATGAACATTTATGCATAATGAGCAATGCATTTATACATAGTGAACAATATGTAGCATATACATAACCACATTTACATGTGATGGGTTTCTTCATTTACCTGTATGTAAACTAATTTGCAATGGTCCAGGATAAGTGATCTTACAGAGCAAAGCTCAGGTCAGGCTGTTGGCAGCAGCTCCCCCAGAAAGCAGCAGCAGAGCCAGGTTACACACACCTTAAAAGCGTGTCCCGCTCAGGTTTGGTGTTCCCCTTTCCCTCTCGGTGCTGCTGGGCATTCCCTGTGCCTGCCTCCCCCAGGTGGGATCAGGGGGAGGTTCCTGCGGGCAGTGGGAGGAGGATCAGCCCTGCTGGCAGCACTGGGTGCTGTGGGCTCAGTGCTGGGGTCCCTGCAGCAGCATGTACAGCCTTCAGCCGTTCCACCCTCTCTCTTGCAGGCTGGCCAACAATGAGAAGCAAGGCGTGAGGTCGCACACGGTGTCCGTGTCAGGTAAGGCTCCCTCGGGGTCCTTTGTGGAGCTGCTGCAGAAGTGCAGGCAGCCTTCCCTAGTCCAGCCCTGCCTGCCCAGTGCAGAGCGTGCCAGAGGGACTGCCCTGCAGGTGCTCCAAAGCCAGGCTGCTCGGCAGCGTTCCCACTCCCCTCGGAACTGCCATTACCTGAGCATCTCCTAATTAGGAGGGGCAGCGTCGAAAAGAGAAAAAGAGGCAATTAAATATTAATCGTTGCTTCTCGGAAAGAAGACACTTAATAGCTGTTTTTCTGTAGCTGCTGTTTAGATCAAAGCATTTAATTTTTGCTGTTGAAAATGACAAGTTAATTGAAGGATGAGCGTGTGAGGTAATACTTTTTGTTTCTGTACCTTAGAGGCTTTTAAGATTTCAGTTAGTTACTGTGGGTTTCTTAAGTTTTTACAATTGAGAAAGAACGTTTTTCTGTTACAAAATCTTAAATTGTTTTGAAGGATGTAGTGTCTTAGTAGAAAATGCTTTTCTAAATCTATATGCATAATATTTATTAGGGAGGTTTTAATGCAAAAGTGTATTTATATTATTGTATGTTCCTATAGGTTTCTAGTATTTGGCCACAAACTTGAGGAACTAATATTGTGACTCAGTGGATTTCCCACCCATGGCTTCAGCCCCACTTTAGTGACACATATTCAAACCCACAGCATATTTCATACAAAAAGGAGGAGAGATATGCAGACATTTGATCCATTTTCTACTTTCCAGTTTCCTTTCCCTACCTTTACCCATTTTTTAAAGATGTTTGAGATTCACTCCTTGGCATAGGAAGCCCAAGTAAAGAGAGATTGTGCAAGGAAACAGGTGAGAGGATGGGGAGCTGCAGTGGTGTGGCAGAGCTTCATCACTGACTGTGACATCTCAGAGCCAAACAGCAGCTCCTCTTCCTCCAAGCAAGTGTGGGAGATCAGAAGCTAATCTTCAGAACACAAACATATTGTCTGCAACCTCAAACTTTCAGCCTTTGAGTTTTTCTGAGAGTGCTGATACACTTTTACTGTTAAGACCAGTATTAATTGCTTACTTCATGATCCTTCATTGCTGTCCCTTTGACTTTGCAGATTTACATACCTCTTGCTGAAGTTCTCCTGTGTCTCAGAGCACAGACGTTACTCTACTTTTTTAAAGTAGCATTTTGAGATCCTTGTAGGGAGATTAGTTGCAATGCCCCTACCTTTGGCATTCAGAGCATCCCATACAGGTGGATGGTGGGGAAATGGGAACTTTGCTTTAGCACCACAGAAGAAACAGAAGTGGCAGCGCTGGAGGTGAGCTGGCTGTTCAGGGAAATATGAGGAACACTGTGAGCAAAGCAATACAATTAAACCAGAAAATACCATTCCTTCCATTGCCAAAATCAAAACCAATTAGGTATTATTCTTGCCTTGTAGTAACATTGTGTATCTTTCCATGACAACCATCATGGTTGATGCTTGTCTTTTATACCACATTACAAACCACTGGAAACACTGACATAACACTGGAATAATTCAAGCCAATGCACTTATTATTCAGTCTCAAGGGTTTGGTGTTCTTTTAATACAGTGACACAAAACACATACATACATGTTTTGCTGTTGAGGTTTTTTTGTCCCCAAATTATTTGAAATGCATTGTGTGTGTCTTGCATGGCAGTGTATTAAATTTAAACCACAGGCAGATTGCTGAGATGAAGTTACATTACACAGGCTCTTCCTCAGAATCTGTGAGTCCCCAAAGGAAGGAGTTTGTTGCCAGTGAAGTAATACCTGCTGTGGATGTGAAGGTGTCACTGCTGGTGTCCCGTGCAGCTGATCCCTCAGTGTGGAACAAGGGGGGCAGCAGCTGGGCATGCTGCTCAGTTAACCCAGAGTCACAGGGCAGCAGAGCCTGACAGCTGGCAGTGCAGAGCCAGCTGGAGGACCTGCCTTGGTGTGCAGGGTAGGAGTTTTTTATGGTGACATCTCAGTGCCCTGGAGCCAAGAGTTTCAGATAAAGGTGAGTTTTGCAACTCACTGCAAGCCATGACGTACTTCATGCCTTTAATTTAAATCATAAATTAACTCTGCTGCTTGATTTCAATGAGGTTGCTCCCCTCTGCTTATACCTCTCCTGATGCTAAAGCTAAATAGCAGGAGAATTAAGCAGTCAGACTTAGTGGTAGTATTAATACCCTCAGTCTGAAAGTTTCACTGCAAGTTCCCCACCACAATTTAGGAAAAAGAATATCCAAACCCAGTGTGAAACGTGATTCGGTGGTCTAAAAGTTGCCTGAAGTTTTGTAGGCTTGAAAAGGAATACATTAATGAATGAGTCCTTGTATTTTTGAAATATTTATTAACCTACCTTGGAATGTTTCTGGTCTAGTGGAATGAAAACTTGGTCTTTCCTAGTGCTTCAATATTCCAAAGCATACAAAGATAGAGGGGGTTTAAATCCTTCTTCCTCTCTCCTTAAATAAAGGCCTTTTCAAAGTGCTGAGGGGTGAAAGTTGGTTTCAGGAATCCAAAGCAGAAGATTGCTGGACCTGGGAATTTGGGACTCTTTGTGTCACTGAACCAGGTTTCACCACACCCCTCTTCCTGCTGGTGCTTCTCTTTCTCCGGTCTTATCTTTTGGCCTGACTCAGGACATCCTGTGTTCCTTGCAGTGGGCACTGCCTTTCACTGTGTGCTAGTGAGGTGCCTGCAAGACCTTTCTTAGAGCATAGGAAGAATTTTATCCCTCAGCACATTTGTGTGTGTAGGAGATGATAAGAAACTATAAATAAGCCAAATTAAATGAGTTGCATTTTAGGTTTCCTTGGTAGTCATCTCATGTTTTGGCTGAAGTTGCTGTGATTCACCAGGAGCCATGAGCATTTCAGCTAATAGAGGGTAATTGGAGCTTTTACCTCCTTGTCCCTTTACATCTGCCTGTACATAAAAAAGAGTTCTTTGTACTTAGCCAAGAGTGTGCTCTCAGGAAATGGTGTGGCTAAACTCTTTGCTCTGTGCAAATAGTGTATCAAATGTGTAAGAAGCAGCAGAGCAGTTAACTATAAGTTTATTGACTGTATTTCTGCTGTTTTGCTTGGAGACACCTCATTAAAACACTGTACCCTGGGCTAAAGGAACTTATTTTGGCCAGCAGCTTGTTTTGAAGTTGCAAACATGAGCCTTAGTAAGGTGATGCTTATATTTCCTGATACACTTATTTCCAAAAATAATATTTCACCTGGGCAATTGCATATTATAAAAAGTTATTCATAAAATGAGATCAGTAAAGCAGTACATGCTTGCTCCCTTTTTACATAAATTTTTTCTGACACAGGGTTCTTTGGTTTCTTCTGCCCCTTCCTTGCTAATGTAAATATGACTAGGAAGAACAAATAGGCTTTTGCTTCCCTTGGCTAATCACTGTGCCTCCTTTGCCCTAAAGAATTCCTAAGGTTTTTTTAATCGTAGCTCAAATGCTACTTCACATGCAGTGCCACAGAACAGGATATTTCAGGTGCTCTTGTTTCAGTGAGTATTGAGCAGGCTGAGTATTGAACAAGTTTTGGCAGTGCTGAGTTCACAGTGAGACTTGATGATCCTGAGGGTCTTTCCCAGCTTGAAGGATCCTGTGAGTCTGAGGAGTCACCCTGGGTGTTTGGATGCTCAGGCACTGCTGGCTCAAGGGATGCTCGAAGGGGGCAGGTGAGGCAGAAGAGGAGCTGTCCTGCAGGAGCCAACACAAGGCACGTGTCTGAAGGGGGCTTGGGATGTCCCTCCCACAGGGCTGCTCTTGGTCCTGAGCCAGGTGCTGGTTTTGCAGCTTCAGCACGTGCTTATTTTGTGAAGGAAATGAAAAGGCCTTTGAAAACACAGTCCCTGTTTCAGATGTCAAAGCAAACTGTTCGAGTCACCTGAGTAACAAACCCCGGCGCAGACAACTTTCAAGAGGGAAACAGGTACCTTAAAGAGAAATGACTTGTCATCTTGTTCCCCAGCTCGTCCCTGCTGTCACTGGCAGAGGCAGGGTTTTCCAGTCAGAGGGATGCAGCTCTGAGGCCACAGGGATGTGATGGCAGGAGTTTCTAACAGTTCTGGTGTGCCACTGCCTCTCCAGCCCATGGGTTAGACACATCCTTGTTCACACACATGCCCTGTGAAGGAGAAATGGGATCTCTTGGAGCAAGCTTCTATATAGGAGCTGAAGGATTTTAGTATCCTGAAAGAGGGACTTCTCAGCAAGTTGCCACGTTCTGCATTAGAATCACACTTAAAATATTTTTGCATTTCAGTCACACTGTGGTGAACTCCTCGTCGTGGCAGAGAAGTGGCATGAGAGTTCTGTGAGGTGCTACTGAGGAGCAGATCCTTTTTGGAGTAGTAGTGAACTTAGTCATGCACTTCAGCTGAAATTCCAGCTTGAATGAAAAAAAAAGTCTGTTTTGAAGGAGATAAGCCTGAATTAAGTGAGGTTTTAGCATGCAGAAACAAAGAACTTAAATGGCGTAGTTTGTCAAAACAAACAGGAGAGGAAAAAAAATGAATATATTCACTCACAACACTTTCAAGTGCTCTGAGTGAGGGAGATGTTGGGTATGAAGGGACCTGTCTGTGTGGGGAAATGTGCAGGGCAGTCCCCAGCAAAGCTGTGAGTGGCATGGAAAGGCAAAGAGGATTTTACTGAATCCCTTCTGCCTGCAGAGCACAGGGCAGGCTCTGTGTCGTGATTCCTGTGCTCACTCTGAAAGAGTTTCTTGTGTAGGACCTTAATTTCCTGGTTCCATTTGAGTTAGTTGGTAGGAAAAAAAGGTGTCCTTTGCTTGAGGTTCATGGGAGGTTTTTAACATCCATTTTATCAAGTGACTCCAAAAAGACAAAGCTGAGAAGTGTAAGGAAATTTTTAGGTGAAAACTTGAATCTTGAGCACTTGTGATTGTGGCTTCCAGCTCAGCTATGTCATACTTGCAGCTCACTTCTGAAAAGACAGACTAACAGTCTTGGCATAAATTACATAGTTATAAATTCAAATTATTAAGTAATTTAAGGAATATAAAAACTCCTTGACAGCTGTAGCTTTGCCATATGGTCACAGCACTGGGAGACATTGAAGCTTAGGGTTTACTGCAGATTAATTTTACAAACCTTAAGCACATTATTAGTCCCCACGTTCACAAAGGGAGTTATTTGCTTCTTAACTCATCCAGCTATTCCACTGATTAATAATATAGTTAAAAGTACCCTTAATTCTAATAAATTACAGCATTTCAGATTACCATCACAGTAGAATAGCCTGGTGCTGTTATCTTTTTCTATTTTAGCCTGACTGACTACAAGGCTTCTTTTCATGCGTAAAAAGACCAGGCTGAATTGTGGGGACAGTCTAAAGAGATTCCCTCCATAGCAGTGTCCAGGAAGGTCCTGCATGGATTCTGTCAGTCTGTGGTGTTGGTTAAGGAGTTCTCAGTCCCCTGTGCTCCTCCTTTGTGTTCATTCCTTTGAGTGGAGCAGACACCTCTGCTTTGCTGTAGTAACACTGTAGTAGGACTAAAGAAATGCTCCATTCAGAGTCAGGTTTGGGATTTTGTTATTTATGTAGAAACATATGTGATGTGACAGCCCCATAGTGCTCATTTTAGTTCAAAAGATTGAAAACAAGTAGATTTATTATATCCACAGGTTTGGTTTTGTTTTTTTAGGGTTTTGTCCTGAAAATGATTTAGGAATGTACAACTAAAATAAAATGGGACATTATAAATTTCAGCCTTCCAGTATTCGTTATCTCATACAATACTAATGAGGAACCCTCTAGCCTGGTCTGATTGGATTTTTTCCTAACTTTCCCTTTTTTTTTAATGATTTCTTAGTAGTGAGAAGAGGAACTAAATAAAAAAAGAAGTGCAGTTTGCAGCAGCAGCATTTGAGAGCTTTCTGGGCATTCAGGTAGACACCAGTGATATCCTGGCTGGAAGCTGGTGTGGAATACTCCTAAGTATTATTCATACTGCTAAGTAGTATCCATTTCAAGCAGGTATTTGCTAAGCTCTTGGAGAAATGTTGGAACATTTGTTTTAAACTTAGAATCAACTTGTTACCTAAACTTACCTTTGTAGCTAGACTTGGAGATGTGGGTTTAAGGCAAAGCATCTTCTGTTTGGTCTGGCAGAACCAACTTCAGACAGTAACTCATAAAGACAAAGCTTGACATGCAGAGGGGGAGCTGGACTGTCACATCCCAGGGCATCAGGTGAGTGTGAGCAGCTTTGCAGCAGCTCAGGCTGAATCAGCTTTGTGGCCTGAGTAGGCAGGTCAGGGGTGGAGGCATCTCTTCCTCCTGGATCACTTGAGCTGCTTCCAGTGACTCTATACCAGCTCTTCTGTGTCAGGACAGAGTGTTGGGTTCCTTCATGTTCATGTAGGCACTGAAAAGAGCTGCAGGATCTTTCCCTTTGCTTTCACAGTGTGTCTAAAGCTTTTCATGAATGTTACCTGAGGTTTGTGGTAGAATGACAGCGCTGAGAATTGGGCCATGTGTTGGTAGGGAGAGAAGTCCCTTTGGATTGCAGGAATGGGGGATACACAAATACTGATACACTGACTTAGTCAAGAATCTTGCCCTCTTCTTTCACCTCTTTCAGTTTTTAGCATTCAATGTGATTAATGTTCTGTGATTTTCAGTGATGTACATTTTCACAATTGATGCTTTCAGTTTTTATCGTGGTAGTTTTTGTTGCTTGTTGGAGTTACTTTTATTAGAATGTAATTTTCCTTTCAACAACAAGATGCTGCTCTTTTTATTTGATTGGCTTTTTAAACCACCTCTCACGTTTCTGAGATAGAGGAGAAAGGGAAAAAGGGAAAGCAGAGATGAGCAAACAGGTAACAGGAGAAATAAAAGGAGCAGGTATCTGCAGGTGCTGAGTGTCATCTTGTGTCCTTTCTCACCTTGGGAAATCAGTCGTGGTCTCTTTGTATTTGTTCCCAATCCAAAATGTCTCTCCTCCTGAGAAGCACTTTGCTGTCATTAAATGCAGTGGGGTGAGTGGGCAGGGGGACATTGAGGGCAGTGTGAGGGGGTGTTCACCCAGAGATCCCTGGAGAGCTCAAATATCCATTGACAAGACAGATCTCCTCGGGGTGAGGCTCCAATACGAGATTCCAGATCATAAAATATGTCAATGTTTTATTTCAGGAGATAGAGTAACCACATTTTTCCTTGTTTTCTGTAACCCTGCTATGTGAAATCGTTGTTTGGTGTTGTTTTAAGGGTTCAGGGAGCCTGGTGACTGCCATTTCCATGGGGATCTAGCTGTAGCATAGTCTGATAGAACTTACATGGGGAACATAGAAAAGAGGGTTGCGCTTCTGGGATAAACAGTGTTCTTTGTGTTGTTAATGAGTGGTGTGTATCATTGGCAAAAGCTGGCTTTATTTAACAGATTCTAGTCTCACCTTTAAAAATTGAAGTAAGAATTGCTGTAGAAAGGAATTTGAAGGAAAACATCAAATATGCTTTAGAGTTTCAACAACATTCTATATCCACTTTCGTATAAAGAATTGTAATGTAAACCGTTACTTTTATGTTCTGTTCATTGTAGATTTTCTCTTCAGTCTCTTTTATTTCCAAATAATTTGTTTCTGTTTTGTTTTTCTCTTTCCTTTTCTTGCCTCTTTGTAAAGGAGTCAATCACTGTCAGCATAAAGTAAAGAAAGCTAGACGCTTTCTGCCTTTCGTCTTCTGTGCCCATGAGTCGCCGCCCAAGGGTACTGCTCTGCTCTTTGTCTAGGCTGCCTTATTAACCCCCAGGCTGAATATACTAACTCAGTTACTGTTTGTAAACCACTTTAGCCTCAGGTAAACAGAGTTCCAAGAATAACTCCATTCCATTTCCCTCCTGTTGAATTGGATTTTCATGCGGCATCACCGGCTTGCTGGCCCCCGTTTTTCCAGGGGACTCTTTTCCAAGCTCCAGTGACAAACACCTGAATGATTTTCCCTGTGCAGTTGTGCAGCCCTGTCTGCCATGGGTTTTTTGGTACTGTATTTTCCTTCATTCTTGGACCCCTGCTGCAGCATGCCTGTGAATGAACTAGAATAGCAACAACAAGCATCGGCTGGGATCACTTTTGAGTTAAACACTGAGAACAGCGATGCTTTTGGCTGTGTGCTGGTTCAGCACTTGGACTGGACCAGTTGGGCTTTGTTTAGGGGTAAGAAGAATTTCCTTGTGTCTATAAACACTGTGTGAAGTGCCTTAGCTTGTGCTGTGGGTGTTGGTGTGCAGTGGGGCCGCTGCCCAGAGCTCCTCTGAGCCTCATCCCTTGGCCACTCGTGTAGAGTCCAGCTTTGTACACCTGCACTGTGCTCTGGGGGATTGAGGCTGGGCTGGTTCCATTTCCTACCCGTGGCTTGGGGACAGCACAGGAGCGACAGGAATGCATTTCCTTTGGAAGGGCCAACACCAGCTCTGCTTACCCAAAGCCCTCAAGTGTATGTGCAGAGTCAAGTGGAACCAACTCATCTGGCTGTAGAAGTATTGAATAAAACCAGAATTAACAGTGGATTAAAATAAGTAGTTCCACTCCCAAATTTAATTTTTGTGTACAATTGTGTTTGAAAGTCATTAATTCTGTTTCGTCATACAAGCTTCTTAGAGCGTATCTTTGTCCCTTGGGTTTTAGGTGAGAAGTCTTAAATTCTGCTACTTTTCTGATTTCTCTTGAGTCAGGTATTTAAGATAACTACAGTCTGAATACTTTTGGATTACTCATGAATTTAATAGTGTATTTTCCCCTCCCCCTTCTCTGTCCCCTCTCTCTCCCCCTCTGTTTTTCTCTCTCCTTGCATGCCACGTGGATCTGCAGATGAAATTAGTGGGGACGGTAATACGTTTTCTAGTCTGTGTGTTACTAACGTGCAATATGCAACTCTTCTCTCCATATACCACTTAATGCACATTTCAGTGGTGATACGTTTGATGCAGTTTCTGTAGTGTTAAAAAGCAGTCTGCTTTGGATATTAGCTGGTCAATATTGTACTTTACAGGCTGTGCAACTAATGCTTTCTGCTGAGCTGCTGTTGAAAAAGGGAAAACTGTTCCCAAACACACAGGGGGGTGGGTGGTACTGCATGTGTTTGCAATCAGACTTGTGGCATGATGCAAAGAAGGGTTAGAGGTCTGCAAGAGTGACCAGTTTGATTGAAATGGTCCTATCACAATTAATTTGGTCAGTCAGGGGGATCAATGGATGTAACACCTGAGAAATGAGTCTCAGTAATGCTTTAAAGGCATCAACGTGCTCCTTGCATAAAAGGAATCTGAACAAGATAGATGAATGCAGATTGCACCCATGAATTTTAATCAAGTTTCAGCTATTCAAACTGCTAATTTTAAAGACATATTTTAATGTTTTGGATTTTCTTTGAAAAAACTTTTGAGACTTATTACAAAATATTTAACTTCTGCAGACTTCATAAGTCTGTTTTCCTCTGAAAACAAGTAGAGGTTTGAGTTTTTTTAAAGAGATTTTTAGCTGTATTTTTAAAGGATTCCATCTGATGTTGAGGAAAAAAAATCAAAATGCTGCTACTGATAGTGTGTGTATCTTTTTTCTTCTAAGTAGGAGGTACTATAAGGGCATAAAAGCAGCATGCAAAGAAACTGATAAGAGGAAACAGATCATGTCTTTGTGACCTTCCTTCCAGTAAAATGTGAA
Organism: Xenops minutus; assembly: GCA_035221455.1. Lineage (NCBI taxonomy): Eukaryota > Metazoa > Chordata > Aves > Passeriformes > Furnariidae > Xenops > Xenops minutus. The sequence goes on along the minus strand of JAWWEE010000074.1, from coordinate 147,076,824 downwards.
GGGGGGTATAACTTTTCATCTCCTTTCTCTCCTTCATATAGAAACTAAAGATACCATCCCAATTTTCTTTCTTTCCTCAAACATTAAAAGGAATTTTTTCTGTTCTAAATTCAGAAATTATATTGCAGATACTGACTCTACGTAGCTTTTTACTGGAGCTCATCATCTTTAATAGATTACAAGCTCTGATAAATGGGAAAAATCATGCAAAGGGCAAGTTCAAACAGGTGGTTGAGATGACAGATCAGCTGTTACAGATTTAACACCCTAGGGTGGTTTTTCCTACCATGTAATAAATGCTTTCAGAGTTAGTAAAGCTCAAATTGGCTCATTCACATGTGTGGCCACCACCACCTTTGTCCAAACACAACCTGTTCATTTTTCCACCTCCAGGACTCTGGGGTTGGATACAAGTGAAAAGGTTCAGTGCTGGATTTAAAATGTGTGAGAGAGCAGCAGTGATGAGCCCTGCTATTAAAGCTGAGTGTTTCTGGACTAAGCAAGGACCTCAAAGACATGTGGAGTCGCTGCTTTGTTGGGAGTGTTCAGCTCTGGAGAGTGCTCTGCCACATCCTCCTTGGTGGAACAGCCTGGAGAGCCTTGCCTGGCTCAGTTTTGCTTTAGGCTCTACACAGGTCCTGGAATATTCCTTAGCAAACACAGTTGTGGTCTTGGCAGGCTCAGGAACAGTCTCCCAGTCCGTGGGGTCGAGCCTGTGAGTGAGGGAGGTCAGTTCTCTTTGTTGCAGAACACCTGGAGCACACCAGTGTCAATGCCTCGATTGAATCTTCCTCTAATTCCCAGAAACAAAGCCAGATATGCATAGGAATGATCTTCTGAATTCCTGTTATGTATTCCTCTCCAGAGTGTTAAATGTGTAACAAGCAATATTTGTGTAGTTAATTGCATATGTTTAATTTATTTGGATTGACTATGAAGACTTCTAGTTTTATGATGGTTTTGGATGATGGATCAAAACCTTGTAAAGTGCTCTATGCTGTTTTGAGATTGCTTTTAGTATAAATTAACTCATTAATTTAGAGTGATGAACAAGCCATGTCATTGATCACATTTTGTAAGCACTGTTCCATAACCTACTGTGACCAATGTTTGGGGTTTTTGAAGTGGCATCACTTCTGGTTTCCAAACCTGAAAAATTTTTCTCAAGTATGTTTATAATATCCTTCATCCAGTCCATTTTTTACATGGATTAATAAATTTCTGGTGTCCTCCATAAGAGTTAGAAACATCCTGCCACAATGTTAGAAGGAAGCAGAGTGATTTGTGCCCATCACATTGGTGTCATGCTACTGATTCCTTTCAAACAGATTCTTATTTTTTAGATCAAACTGAGGCTTATTTTCTACAAAAACCTTGATTTATAATGTAGGGAGTAAAAAACATACCAAGAAAGACAGAAGTGCCTCCGGAGTGTGCTGCCTGTGCACTGTCTTTGTAATTAGTTGAATTTTCATTAGGTGACTCTTTCACGGTGTCCTAAATAGAAATTGCCTTGCAAAAATTTCAATTACATAGAATTTCCTGCTTCTGTTTTTGCAAGACCTGGTATATTCCTTCAGGAGTTCAAAAGAAAAACAGCTTTAATTCTATTTAAGTAGTAAGAAGGCAGGATCATAAAGCTACATTTACTCCCTGAAGTGTGTTGGACTTCAAGGTTTGTAAGCAACCTGTTTGTTGAACATTTGGTTTGTGTGAAAACTAAGCCTCTGGTTTATCTGTGTGTGCAATGTTGATGAGCCTTGCTCTGGTTTCACTGGTTGAACTGGGAGCTGCTGCCAAAAGGGATCATCCCATCCTTCTTCCCACTCTCACTGTGGCTTCGTCCCATTCCCCAGTCAGAAGCAAAATCATCCCAGGGAGGGGTAGGGATATCCATGTGCTCCGAGGCACGTGGGGGAAAAGGGGGAGTAAATCCAGGCTTTCAGAGCTTTCCAGTGTGTGAACAACCAAAACACTGCACACTGAGTTTGAAATTACTCAATTCTGAGGACCCCTCTATGCATTTAAAGTTGGTGAGTGGAATTTAACAGCCTTGAAGTAAAAAAACGATCCTGCTGTTGTGACTGGCTTTGTTACCCCTGGAGGAGTTTATCTGACCTTCAGGAGATGATCTGCACACACTGGGAGTTCTTTAGAGCAGAAAAAAGACCATCTGATAGAACTTACCAACATTTAAACCGTTCTGAGAACAGAGAATGTAAAAGTTGTAAGTTTTAAACGGAGAGAGAATACACTGTCACTTTTCTGACAGATTTTGGGATAGTTGCCTTCAAATCCTGTCCATGAGATCTTGCTTCTTGACAGCAGAACTAGTGGTGAATTTCCACCAATTAAGGAAAATTGATATTAATGCAAGAAAAATGGGTGTGAGAATGTGGCTTAAAAGGTGTTTGTGCTCTAGAAGACTCTGGTAAACAACTCACCTGGCCACACTGGCAGGAGGTGGATGCTGCCCTGGAACATCACTGGTGTCTTCTGCCTGCTTGACCTAAAAAACCAACAAACTCATACTTTATGGAACATAAAGCAATTTAATCCATTAATAATGTTTTCTCCCTACTGCAATGGAATTTGCTGTTAAAAAGATTTAAGCCAGCAATTTAGATGGATTTTAATTCAGGACTTGAACTTTTTTGAATACCAATGAATCTTCCTTTTCTTCCTTGTTGAATGCATCTATGTGACGTTGTATAATTGGCACTGGGGTCATTATCATACCATAAATTATGCATGAGCAAGTTCTAGTCATGCTTTTGTAAATGTGTCCCAGCAATGCTGAACTTGGGGGTTGTGGCCATCTCAGCCTTGATAAATGGGAGATATTGTTCTGGAGAATTGTTTTCATCTGCTTTTCCCGAAACTCTTCAATTCCTCCTTTGCAGAGACTGATGACTATGCAGAGATTATAGATGAGGAAGACACTTACACAATGCCATCAAGTAAGTGCAGTGCTTAACTGGGGAACTCTTCTGTCCAAAACCTTCTTTCGTTTAGCAGGGACTGATTCTTGTATTTCAGCTGTAAATAATATTTGTGCAAAGAAAATGTTCTTTATGATGTTGTGAAAACTCAGAGTCCATGATTTCCAAGTTCAGGTTTTGAGTCAAATCAAACCAAATTCTGCTTGGCTGCTGTCAATGACTTCCCACTGAAATTCTTTTCATGTCTCAAAACAGATTTTTTTGATTGTGATGCTGAGCATAACACTTCAAGTTGGGATAAGATCTCTGAAAAGAGCAAACAATTTGGAAAGCTTTGTGTGTTGCTGTCTGGCTGTATGTCACCTTGCTGGGTGACAGACCTGCTGCTCTCCAGTTCTGTGAGAGAGAACTCAGCTGCACCACGTGCAGTTTTGTTAAAGATGAAGGACTTCAGGGACACAAATAAAAATTCAAAGTTCTGCTGAGTCTTCATCTTTGAAGTAAAGCAGTGATGCTGTGGCCACCACAAGGATTTTGTCTTAATGACCTGTTTGAATTACAAGCTCAAACTCGGGGCTAATTCATTAAAGAGCAAAGTCCAATGTTCTGATTTTAAAAGTTGTGGCTGAGAAATTCCATTGCATTTTGGCAAGCAAGGGTTTCTCTGGGAGGAGACAAAGTGCTGATACACAATCCTGCAAAAACAGGAGTTCTGGTTAGTGCAGGAGTTTTGGGAGAGGAGGAGGATGGTGCTGAACTACCCTGGCAGCGTGGAAGGTTCTCTGAGTTCCTGTTTCATGATCCCTTCAGTGTTTACAGCATCGATTCCACTTCTGTGGAAAATGTTTAAAAAGCAAGAATATATGTTTTGCAAAACATATATATTTGAGAGTCAGTATTTGAAAAGCAGGAATATATGTTTTCCTGAAATGAACAGTGTGTTTTGAATGTCGTGCAGTAAGTCACTACATGACTCTGTTAACATAGTTGCAGGATCAAAACATGCTGTGATAAATTATATCCTTTATTTTTTATTATTAACAGATTAACTTTGTGTGATTTATTTTTTTCCCCTAATCTTTTTATTTAAGTTTTCATGGAAGTAATTATTTGTGGGCCAGCCCTGGATGGTGCTGAACATTTAAGGGTGACTTCAATTCAAAGCCCACGAGGTGGGTTTTGTGCTTTGCTGGATTGAAGGGCTCTCAAATGTTCAGCTCCCAAAGGACCGAGCCAGCAAAGATCCCAAGAACAGACCTGTGACTTCTGCTAATGTAAACTTAAAATTGCATCAATATATTTCTTCATCTTTTTAAAAAAAGAATGTTAAAAAATGTTTGTCCTTGTCTTGATTTTAAGAAGCTCTATCTAAGTAAGCATTTGATTTTTCTCTTAATTGCACTGCAGAAAGCTATGGAATAGATGAAGGTAACAGGAGACCCTTTACCCATCCCTGTATGCTTGCAGTTTGGAATGATGTGGAATTTTTAAGTTTACTATTCACTTTCATTTAATAAACATTATTTATTTATAGTTAAACCGGTTAGCTTTGGGATTTTAAAGAGGAAAATGCAGTACTTAAAAAAAAAGAGATGAAAAAGTCATTTATCACCTTGCTATCCAGCTATAGATGACATGATTTCTCAAGTGTTAATGATGTTAAAATCAAGGTTATAAAGTTCTAAGCTGATTGGTTATATTTTTTTCTCTGAATAATACAAGTGGAGGTGAAAACATATACTGTATGTGCTTTTCTGCTATTCCTGAAATATTTTTCCATGCCTGCTAGAAATTAAATTGCAAATGAAGTCATTCAATTGCAATTGATTTAATGTTTTGCTGAAGTACTGAGCCATTTCTAGCAGTAATATTCTCAGCCTGTTAAACCATGACATGAACAAAATTGCATAAGTCCACCAAACATCTCAATTTTGCTTCAGCTGCCCACTGCCAGAGGTGCAGTGCACTCAGAATTTGCTCTTTCATTTTATCTTCATTATTTCTGGTTTTTTTTTTTCCTTGCAGTTGCCTCTTTAAAAATTCTCTGGGCTCTTTTGATGGTTTCAAAGTCTTAAAATACCACATAGTGGAGTTCTCTTAAGCATCCAGAGGGATAAAGGTGTATTTCAAAATAAGGCTGTATTTAATGGTGGTTTGGCCCTAAACTCTTTGTGTGTTTTGTCTTTTACTAGCTGTAATTAAGAAGGACTCAATTATGTCTGCTGCACTTAAATAAGTGCATAGCAGCTAATTCAGCAACTCAGATCTCACAATTCCTTTCCCATTGCTGGGGTTCAAACATTTGCAAGAGGTTTAAGAGGTCTCCACTGTGTGTGTGCAGCATCTGCATAGGTTGGTGTGCTGCAAGTGTTAATCCTAGTGATTCATCTGTGAGACATTGAGTGACTTACTTTGAGTTTTGTGTCTTGTGGATTATTTCTCTGCCCTTCCCTGGAAACTTAATATTTGAAGTGCATTATATTCTTGTAGCCAGAGATTATGAAATTCAAAGGGAGAGAATTGAACTGGGGCGCTGCATTGGGGAAGGCCAGTTTGGAGATGTGCACCAAGGAGTTTACATGAGCCCGGTAAGCCTCCTTCCAAAACCAAAATAAACAAGCCATGAAACTTTTCTAGTTCAAAACCCCACAAGTGTATTGCTTAGAGACCTTGCTCTGAGTCTTCCAGGACAAACACAAACGTGCTCCACTGACCATCTCACTGGATCTCTCGCAGAGAAGCTCAATAAGGGTACTGCTTTTTCCTGAAAGGTGCAGAATCCTTGGACACTGACCCAGCAAAACCCCAAGCCAGGAGTCACCTCAGTGAAACCAGGGAGGTTGGCAGCACTTGTGTGATTTAGGCTGGTGTGTTTATGTGTGTTCCTGGGCTGCAGCCACTAAGATTGAGATTTGAATAGACCAAAAATGAAGTCTGTGGAAAAAGGCAGGAGAAGGCTGCAAAAATTAATGTCAAACCAATTTCAGGCTTATAATAAAATAACTCTGCAAGTGCAAAATGAAGATTCAGTTCATACCAGAAGAAATCCTTGGAATTTTTGATAGATGATACAACGTGGGCAATGATCTAGTTGTAACTTCAGGAATAGTATTTCCCAGGACTAGCTGGGTAGGGTCCTGGGCTTGGTGAGTTAAATAATATGTTAAATCTTTAATGCAATGTTGAAGTAAATAAGTAAGGATATACGTTCTACTTAAGACAAGTCTGAAGTATATTCTCATTCCTTCATTTAGAAAGCAAATCTGACATACTTTGCATTGAGGGAGATTCTTATTTTTCATGTAATTCTGTGCAGGGTAACAGAAGTCCTGAGGAGTAATGTTTCACTGCACTGGGGACACGGTGGATAAATCTAGAGCTCTGTAAAACCAGTTAAAGACCCTTTTCTGTTGTTTTGAAAACACTGGCTTGTCTCCATTCTTCTTTGTGAATTGGAAAACAGGTTTTACTCAGGCATCCTGTGTCTAACATGGTATTTTTAAAGAGCAGCCCTGCTTGATTGCTTTTATTAGTAAAATTTGACTGCATTTAAGACACTGGAATATGTGAAGGGGAGACAGAAAGTTGATGTCATTAAATTTTAATGTTGTAGTCACAGAGCGTAACTTGGTCTGGGAAGAAATCTTACAATAGGCAAAAGATTAGTTCCAAGAACATGATAGTGTTTCCATATATATATATATATATTCAGCTTGTGTGGAAAACTACAGGGGAGATTTCTTGCCTCTTGTTCTGCTAGCTCAAATTTGAATCTCCTTATCCAAACCCAAAAGATCAGCACAGCCCTGCTATCAGGCCTTCCCCTGCATTCCTTCTGCAAACTGTTGGAGTCTTGGCTGGTTACAGACACTGAAACTCTTCCTGTTGATGCTCCTGGTGGTTTTGAGATGTTTCAAAAACTTCATGTGCATCCCCAGGAGAGCAGTGGGGCTGGCAGGCACCCAGAGGTCTCAGCCAGGGCTGGTTGTTCCATCCTGATTCCATAAGGGAATAAAATCAGGATTTACCACCGCGTTTCCAGGCACTTTATGGGCACTTTATGTATGAGAAAAGGATTTAATCAATATTTTCCTGCTAAGTCAGCTTGAAGATCTATGTTGTGAGCAACTTAGAAAATAGGCATTTAAGCCTGCAGGATATAAATACTATTCTAATTCTGGTAGTGTTTGTCTGTACAAATAGATTTAAAATAGAGCCAGCCTGGGCAGGTGTAGAACAGAACTGTGAATCTGCACCTCTCACTGGGTGAGCACGTACATCAGCCCTGTAGGCTGGCAGGGAGAGGCTCTTTTGTGAAGTGCCCATGGAACAATGGACAATTCCCAGTTTTCCAGCTGGAAGGAGGGCCCTGAACAGACCCATACCCAATGGAGAAATTTAGTTTGAAAACAATTCATCCTTTTCCAACCCACTAAGAGCTTCTCATTTTTCAGTATTCAGAGGATGAGCAATTAGGTGGGAAAATCTGTTTGATTTTGAACACACATTGTTCTGTTTAACTCGGTTTTAAAGCCTTGATCTTGATTGTGCAGCTAATATGTAAAAGTATTTGTTTTACTTTTCTTTGTAGTAGTTTGGGATCACAATTGCAGCAAGTCTTTCCTCTGCAAGAGCCACAAAAAGTCCTTTACTTGGCTTGCCAGGTTGCTTGCATAAGCCAAGTGGTATTTTTAGGATGTATCTCCTTGTTCCTGTACTTTTGCTAAATATTGTCAAGAGTTTACCATCCTCCATAACACAAAAAGTTTACTGTTCAGTTAAACTTCCCATCTTTTGTCATAAAATTTAACATGGCTTAAAACAGATGAACTGTTTCCAAGACAGATTAGCTGTAAATGCTGTACACGAGGGGCCTTGACCATACTGAAACTTTAACACTGGAGCTTTCAACATGTAATTTCTTAGCTGAAGGTGTTTTATTGAGTAGTGATTTTCTCCAAGGCAGTAAAATTGTAAAGGGCAGCTTTTGGTGGGCTGTACTGCAGTTATTTCTCAATGATGTCTTTCAGGAAAACCCAGCTATGGCTGTTGCAATCAAAACGTGTAAAAACTGCACCTCTGACAGCGTTAGAGAAAAATTCCTACAAGAAGCCTGTGAGTATGAAACAACTTCCCTTGGGGGCACTGCTGGAACTGCTCCTTGCACACACTGTGGCCACCTGGGCCACATTCTTGCACTAATGTAAATGTTTTATTAATATGGCCTGGATTTTTGCTCTCCTGCAATACATGCAAGAGAAGTGCTTTGCATCCCTGCATTGCCCATGGCTGTGATTGTCTGTGGGTTCCTTTATTTTCCAAATGGAATGGTGGTGTCTGACTCCTGTGAGGATTTAGAATCTGTTTTGGCATATTAGAGATCTGATCCTCTTCTTCCTTAATTACATTAATTTTAAAAAACCTGCACTTTTTCAGTGTATTACCTTAGAAAGTCAGGTGGCTGTTTTTCTAGAAATGTTATGTCTGAGAGGGATCTGCTTTGGAAATTCAGAGTTCAAATTTATGGTAGAATAAACCATTTTTCTAAATAACTGCCCAGAAACACTGCATTCCCCAGTGGCACATTTCATAAGTGGAAGAGGGCTTTTTGTTGAGATAAATAGCAACAGAAAACTTCTATGAGACTATTAAAAGTTACTGATTCCTCTATTGTTGGGTTTGGTAAGCAAATTAAGATATGGGACTTAGGCCTTAATTTTTGCCTATAATCTCTGCTATTGTGTATCTATAAATGTTGAAAAGGGATTGTGTTATATCAATAAATTTGTTGGTTATGGTCAGGTGTTACATTGTGTTTTATTCAGTATTCCTTTATTCAAGGGTTTGTTCTAATTGTTCCAAAGATCTGTGTTCACAGCTAATGGCTTCTTATTTTTGAATGTCAGATTTTCCTTAAATTATTATAATTTTTTCCACTGCATTTCTCTCTGTTGGAACAGTAAAAACCATTGCTTACAGTAATAGCTCAGCAGTCACAGGTAGGCTGCTGTCTCCTGACAATGTAGAAAATAATTGCTCACTGAGTGTTCCCTATTATGCCTTTGAGTTTGACAGATTAGGAAGTGCCACCATAGTCGACAGATAAATAGTGCTTTTCAATTTTGATTTAATAGTTTTGCTATTTCTTCTTTCTGTTTTCCATTCTAATTCCCCTCCGTTCCCTCTGACTTGTGTTCAAATTGCAAACTCGCTCAGAACTGTTGGTTACTTCACTGAATTAATAAATTTATTTTCTAATATTTAGATTATTAAGATATTTTGGTGGCATTTTAACACTGAAAAGATTTAGCAGTTGTTATTGCCTGGATGACTTTTCACCACGTTATTTATTCTGTTTTATTAATGTTTTAAGCTGTATCAATGGTGAGGATGTTTGTTTTCTTGGGTTTTTTCCTGTATTATTCATAACATTAATATTTTAAAGAATATATTAGCTTAAGTTTGCCCGTAAAGTCTCTTTGCAGGAAAATGTGTTATTAAACTATGACAACTTTTGGTCTTATAAACAGGATTGTCCAAAGATTTGTGTTGGGCTTGGAAATGTCTTGGTTCCATGTGCAGAAATAGAATTCAGAGCTCTTCAGAATGGAAATGCAGAACTGCCTCCTGGCTTTAGGCTGGGCTTAGTTTAAAGCCAGAAGACAGCAGGTGTTATTCCTGCCTAACTCGAGGCACTCAGGAGCAGAGTTTGCAGCTTGGTGATTACTGTGGGTCTCTGCTGACATTACACACTGCAAATGCAGAAGAGATGCCACTTGAGGATCAAATTAGGGCTGTTTGTCAAGAATACATTAAGGATGTATTTAAGGATACGTGTTAGGGATGTATTTAGGGATGTTTTTGCCGTGTCTGTGTTGGGAGAGAGGAACTTAATCAGAAGACTGATGTTTGATTTAAACTGCCAGGTAGGTCTCCCCAAAACACCAGTAAGCCTTCAGTCAGTCTCGAGGTGAGCAGTTCCAGGGTAAGGGATGTGGGTGCTCCATCCCTGGAGCTGATCAAGACCAGGCTGGATGGGCCTTGGAGCAACCTGGAAGGGGTCCATGTCCGTGGCAGGGGGGTTGGGACTGGCTGATCCTGATGGTCCCTTCAATTCTGTCATTCATGTGTGACACTGCATAAAACATAGTGTGGCTGCACTGCTGAGACTGAGAAGTTACTTGAGTCCATGGAAAATAAAATGAAATGTGAAGATAACAATTAAATAAGATTTTTGTTATTCATAAACTGACAGACATTCTTTCCAGTAGCTGAATTATACAGAGTGTTTCCTCTTGCCTCCTCTTCCAGTAGGAGGGCACAGGTGAACTGGTCATGCACTGGTTTGGCAGGTCATTGTGTTCATTGAGGTTGTGCTCAGCCCAAGGGTCAGGCTGAGAGCCAGACCCTGCCTGGAGTGGCACCTTCCACAGCAATTGGCATTTTTGTCAGTGGAGAACAGTACAGATAAAGTGTTTCTCCTGCCCTCAGCACATGAAATGAGCAGACACTACTGCTCACAGCAGTTGTTTCAGGTTGTTTCCAGTCCTGTGGTTGTGTTTTCTGGTCGTAGGCAAAGATCTCCTTAACCAGGGCTTGTTTCTGTTTCCCTGCAGTAACAATGCGCCAGTTCGATCACCCTCACATTGTGAAGCTCATCGGGGTTATCACAGAAAACCCAGTGTGGATAATCATGGAGCTCTGCACGCTTGGAGAGGTAGGAAAAGCCCTTGGTCTCCTCTCTGTGAGCTCACAGTGGCCTCTACAGAGGGCTGAAAAAGCACTTCACTGTACTGACACATGATATCAAACATGATATCATACTTTCTGTAGAATTATGGACTCAGAAACAGGAGGGGCAGCCTTTGACCTTCTCCTCCGCTGGGGGAACTGCATCACCTCATTCCAAAGCCATTTAGTCAGAGTTTGCACAGAATTCAATTGCAGTTCCAGAGCGAGAGTGTGACCTCTGTCAAGATGATGATAGTGTGATACCATTTAAACAGCATTTGCAAACACACCTTCTGGAAGTGAAGTTGTGGTACATCTTTTAATCTTCCTGGGTAATGCTGCATTTTCCCTTGAAACATTAAATTTTTTATGTTGGAGGTTTTTTCTGCAGAGTCTCTGCAGCAGAGGGCCTGGATAAGATGACTTCCCTCGTTATTATTTGGATGAATGGTTCAAGCAAAACTAGAATCTTGCTCTTTATAATCGATTAGTTTTCTTTCAGCCACGTTTCTGCAAATGTGAGCTGCAGTGACATTTCATTCTGCATTGTATATTGTCATAGCAATTATCAAACTGCTGTACATTGTCCAAAAGAAGGAGGGGAGGCAGAGAAATTTGTACTGCAGAAGTAATTTTCTGTCAAAAAATTATAGATTTCCTTTCCAGTGCCCAAATGACTTTCCAAAGCCTTGTTTTCATTTTTAAGGAGACTCACGTGCCACCTTCCAGTAGGTCCCTACTGTCTTAGACTGGGAATATGGCTTATAAATACTCTGCATTGGTTTTGGCTACTCTCTGCTAAATCCAGTTGTTTTAGCACATGCAGGTTAAAATTAATGCTTCCAAAACAATACTCATCTAATCAGTGTTTGGCTTGGCCAGGTACTGTTAAGTTCTTAAATTATTTAGGCTGTGAACTTGTGCTGTACTCAAGGGCAGAGTCAGTAAAAGTCCAGGAATGCTTCCCTCTGGAACAGCAGTGGCAGATGCTCCTCAAAAACACCCTGAAAGCAATGCACGAAATTGCCTTTGTTTGTTTGTTTGGTTTGTTTGTTTGGTTGGCTAACTCTTTTTATGTAGAAAAAAGCTGCTTGAATTTAACCCAGAGTCAGTTTTTTTCGTGGGAAGTGATTTTCTTTTCTCATCCAACCCTAAGGGAAGGAAATCCTGCCCATCAATACTTGTGTAAACTTTACAGTTTGAGATATGCCTCCTTCAAATTTGTTATTTTTGGTTCTGATTTCTTTCTCTGTTTTTTTCCTTCTTTGTTTAAAAAGCTGAGATCATTTTTGCAAGTAAGAAAATACAGCTTGGACCTGGCCTCTCTGATCCTCTACGCTTACCAGCTCAGCACAGCACTTGCCTACTTAGAGAGCAAAAGATTTGTACATAGGTAAGATTTCTTATGTATATATGTGTGTTCGTGTCTTATTTTTATGTGCAGCTGCTTCAGATTTTAGGGAATGTGGTTTTTGCAGAGGCTTCCACCAGAATTACACCCTTTTCAAGGGTGACACCTGCTGGCCCACTCTTGGATTGACTTGGAGCTGGTGCTGGATTTTAATCACTCATTTTGGGTTGTTGCTTTGTGGTTATGATATTTTTTGAAGCTGTGAGTCAACTGTAATCTTTCAAATATAGAAGAGCAAAACAAGGGCAGATGGCTTCTTAAGTAAAGAAGAGGAAAAACAAAATATTTATAAAATATAAGTACTTGATTAACCAGAAAATGAACATAAATTCCTTTGGGGTATGTTTTGAATTTTATTCCATTGAATTTGAGCATGAGCTTTTTAGAGAGAAGAGACTGGCTTACTGTATGCCATTAAGAGTTCACAGCACTCCAGTTATTAAGTACCATTAATGTTGAACTTCAGCTGTTTATTTGTGTTTAAATGCAATCAAATTCTGTATATGTGTTGTGATAACATGCATGCCACCACTTACATATCAAGTAATAACTATGTCTATATACAGAGATATTTATATTTAAAACATTGGAAATAGCAGCTCCTTAGGATTGTTAGGGATACTTGGATTTTAACTGGCTGCTCATGGCTTGGCCAGGTGAACTCTTTGCTGGGTTAGGCTCAGAGATTGGTGGGGAATGGTGTCACACCCCGTTTCGGTCTGGTCACCAGTGGGTTCCCCAGGGCTCAGATTGGAGCCAGGTCTGTGTAATATCTTGATTGATGATCTGGTTGAGGGGGTTGAGGGCACCCTCAGTCAGACAGTGCCCAGCTAGGTGGGAGTGTGGACCTGCTGGAGGGCAGGAAGGCTCTGCAGAGGGATTTGGATAGGCTTGATCAATGTGCCACAGCCAAAAGCATGAGGTTCAACGAGACCAAGTGCCAGGTCCTGCCCTTGGGTCACAACAGCCCAACCACAGAAGGACCTGAGTGTGCTGGTTTACAGCAGCTGAACATGAGCCAGGTGTGCCCAAGTGGGGAAGAAGGCCAGTGGCATCCTGGGCTGTACCAACAACAGTATGGCAAGCAGGACAGGGCAGTGATTGTCCCTCTGGGCACTGGTGAGGCCACATCTCGAATCCTGGGCTCAGTTTTGGGCTCCTCACAACCAGAAAGACATTGAGGGGCTGGAGCTTGTCCAGAGAAGGGAACAGAGCTGGGGAAGAGTCTGGAGCACAAGTGTGGTGAAGAGCAGCTGAGGGAGCTGGGGGTGCTTAGCCTGGAGGAAAGGGGGCTCAGGGGGGACCTTGTTGCTCTCTACAACTCATGGACAGGAGGGTGTGGACAGGTTGGGGTCAAGCTCTTCTCCCAGGGAACAAGTGACAGGACAAGAGGAAATGGCCTCAAGCTGTGCCAGGGACATTTAGATTGGATATTAGGAAGAATTTCTTCATAAAAAGGGCTGCCAAGCCCTGGAGGAGGCTGCCCAGAGCAGTGGTTGCTTCCCCATCCGTGGGGGTATTTGAAAATGTGTACATGTGGCACTTGGGGACATGGTTTGGTGGTGGCCTGGACAGAGTGGTTTAAGGGTTGAACTCGGTGATCTTAAAGATCTTTTCTGACCAAAGTGGTGGTATGATTTCAGCCAAGCAGTTGTTTATTTGAACTGTAGCAATAAAGCTACAAAACAGAGCTCACAGCTTCTGCAGTGGGGAGAGCAGCACGCTCAGTTTGCTGTCTGGGCATCGCTGATCAAACCTGGCAGTGCTTAGTCACACCTGCAGAAATCCAGACCAACAGGCACATGTAAGGCAGGTTGTCTCACCTGGGAAACTGCAAGGCAGAAATGCCAAAGTCTTTCCACAATCCCTGTGGTATCACTAAAATCTGAGCTCCTTATTAGGAAACCTCATACAGGGCTGAGACCTTAAAGGTGTTCCTTACCTTTGCAGGGCAGGAGGCAAATTTTCTTCAGGTGATATTTCACCACTTTGCTTTTGAATTGCTAGAAATCCTGTTCCCTCTCTTTGGCAGGGATATTGCTGCTAGAAATGTGCTGGTGTCTACCACTGACTGTGTGAAATTGGGTGACTTTGGTTTGTCCCGATACATGGAAGACAGTACTTACTACAAAGGTGAGTCGACACTCTGGGTCCTTCTTGCAGGACAGCTGGAACACAGTACTGAGGAATTAACCAGGGTTGCTTGGTCTGGCTGTTGCATTTGTATAAAAAGGCAAGTTATTCACCATTTTAATGATGGCAGTAAATTGCTACATAAGTACTTAAGAGGAGGGATCACAAGGTCTGATAGAAGTTGGAGGAAGCAGCACCTTCACATGTAGGTGCAGGTAAGTGTTGCGTTCTGCTGTCACTGTGCTGCATCCTTCAGCTGACATTCAGTACAAACTGCCTTTGAAGCCTGCTTTTCTCCCCATTTTGGGTGGAATACTGAGCTCCAGTGCATCCAGCAGCTCAGAGGTGTCCTGCAGTGCCTGATAGATGGGAAGTGCAGCAGGAGAACAGAGATTGCATGTTGGGTACCAAACAGCAGCATCTCAAAGCTGGGGTATATTACTAAGCCATGTATCCATAAATCTTGTCTTCAAGATATTTCTGGTTTCAGCCACGTTTTAAAATATCCTTTATCTGTCCCCTTACACTTCCTTTTATTTCCTCCTTTCCTTTGTATTGTTTCACTGAGCTACATTTTATCTTTTTAATTGCTGAGAGGGGAAGTAATTTTGTCATGATCGTTTCTTGGTGTGCTCTTGGGGTTTGATGTCAAGGCCTTTATTGGGAGGCTTGGCAGATTATTATTGTTTTGGGGTTTGCTGGTTCTTTTCTCATTTTGAGGGAAAGCCAAACAACCTTTTGTATGAATAGTTGAAGGGCTTCACTGGGGTTGGGTTTTGCCTGTGAATTGTTTCATTGAGAACAAAATCTGTGCTTGAGCTCCTAGCAGGGATAACAGCCTGCCTTGTCTTGCCTTCCCTGTAGCTTCCAAAGGAAAATTACCCATCAAATGGATGGCTCCAGAGTCAATCAACTTCCGACGGTTTACCTCAGCTAGTGATGTGTGGATGTTTGGTGAGTGAACACCCAGTGGTGGGCATCCTTTAATGTCCTCTTGGAAAAGTTCAGTGTTCCGTTTTAGAGGCTGTAAATAAATAATTTCCAGCTATTTCAGCACAATTTTCACTGTACTTTCTGAAAGTCCAATTTCTTACAGCATATTTTGCATCTTTTTATTTTTCTTTCCTTTTTCTACTCAGTAAGTCTAAAGTTTCATGTGCCTTTTTACCTCCAGTAAGAAGCTGACAGAAATGAAAGTACGAGGAAGTGATCTCATAGTTATAACAGATTATTTTTCTTCTGTTCGTTGGGTTTTGGATTTTTGGGTTTGTTGGGTTTTTTTTGTTTTATACCATTGCCATTTGCTGTTTCTATTTTATTTTTTGACTTTTGTGGTGATACACCTTGTTTAGTGCATAACTGATCCTACATAATACCCTGTTTGCAGATCTTTAATGCTAGATTCCCATAGCTCCTGTCAGTTCACAAAGTGTGAGCAGAAGTTGAGTAAAAATGAGCCTAAATGGGCATATCATGCAGTTTTGGTCTTTTTTCCTAAATATGTAAGTTTTTTTATGGGTCTGATCACCTGTGCTCAGACTGGTCCAGGTGACTGGTCTGGGCAGACAGAACACAGGCTGTGTTAGGGAACAAAGGTGATGAGATTTGGAATAAGAGCAAGGAAAGTCAAGTAAGAGTTCACCCTCTTTACAAATCAAAATTTAAATGCTTTTAAATGAAGGGTGTATAATACTTTGAAGAAAACTCTAGTGCAGTCAGAATTAGTAAAATTAATCCTATGGGAAATTTTGACCGATCCTAAAGCGACAGAGCACATTCCCCCTTGTGCTTTTCATGCTGTTTCAGTAGAAACTAGTGTATTCCATAGTTCCAAGCACGAAAACCTTGGGTCAGTGCCAGCATTAGAGCACCCTCACAGTGAGAATATTCTCAGCGTGTCGGGACGAGTCAGAGGGAAAAGCAAACATTTGAATATGAGCAACCCCTGTGAGCTGGAGCAGGTAAAAGGCAGTGCAGGGGGAGGCCAGGCTGAGTGAGGCTGGTGCTGTGTGTGACCTGCTGCACATCCCTCCCTGCTGCCGCCGGTGAGTCCAAACCCATCCCCGGGCAGGAGGAACGGTGTTGTTAGTACAGAACGGGGGGGGTTTCTTCTTTTTAACAGGTCTTGTGGTTTGCTGGCAGTGGGGAGAACGTTGCTCTGTGTGTGTTCTCAGGTGTGTGTATGTGGGAGATCCTCATGCACGGGGTAAAGCCCTTCCAGGGAGTGAAGAACAATGATGTGATTGGGCGGATCGAGAACGGTGAGCGGCTCCCAATGCCTCCAAACTGCCCTCCCACCCTCTACAGCCTTATGACCAAGTGCTGGGCCTACGACCCCAGCAGGAGACCCAGGTTTACTGAACTTAAAGCACAACTCAGGTAGGGATTTACTTCTGGAAGGTCATTTCCTTGTGCAGAAATATTTATTTTTGCTTTATCTTCTGTTACGGTGTTTTCGTTCTGTGGGTAACACAAGACATGGTGTATTAAGTTTTAACTTCAGAAGGCCAGGTTGCTGTTAAGTCTTTTGGAAAACTGGGCCTTATCTGTTGGAGAAAATTAGATTAGGCAATAAATTCAAATAATTGGAAATATGAATCACCTTCTTTCTCTCCCCAGAAAAACTTCACATTTTACTAGCAATTTGTTCACAGTTTTAGCTACAATCCCATGGGGAGGGAGGCAGAAAGAATTTAGAGTGATTATCTAGACAAAGACACTGTGGACTTTTGGGATGGAAATGTAACTTTTGTTAACTAAACAAAGCATCAGGTGAGTGCTGTTGGAAATGATTTTCACAACACAGTTTGGTGGCTGCACAGCCACAGCTGCCACAGGGCAGGTCCAGAGCCTGCAATAAATGCAGCAGCATTGCCTAGAAATTCCTCAGGCCTTTGTAAACCAGGATATCGACTCATTTGTGTTTATCTTGGAATGGCTGAGCACACACCTTGGAGACCAGGCCAAACTCACACCTTAGTTTAGTCTGCCAGAATATATTCCCCTGTCCATATCTCCATTTCACCATCCCCACAATGGGAGTGATGTTTAAACTGAGATAATAGAGAGACACCTTTGATATTTGTGACCAAATTGGGTCATGAGTGTTATGACTTCTGGATTTTATGAGCACTCAGTATGTATTTTGCATTAGTCAATACAAGCTTTGAGCAATAACATGGGTATTGTACATTGACAATCCACTCTTGAGTTTGCTGTAATTCATTGTCAAATTCTTCACTTTTGTTTCAGGTCTTGTTTCAAAGTTGTGCTTTGTGGCATGTTTTATTTTCATAATACCATTCTCTGCTATCACTGGATGTTCATGGTTCAAGATAATTCACTGGTGGTTAAAATAAGGGACAATATGAGTATTATTATTATACTGTTTCAGAGTTGCTGTATTAATAATTTAAATAGCTTCAAGTTTTTTTCCCACTTCTGAAAATTTCATACAGCTTCACCATGTGTTATTCTGGGAGCTCCTGTGTAGACTAATAGTTTACAGAGCTAGAGGAAGACTTAGCCCTTACCACAGATAGCTTACTATCCTCTTGACTGTGGAGTTAACCACGAAGGAAGGAGTGTCAGGGCAGGGTGGGGATTGCAAGGAAAAGATGTGGCAGTTGTGTGACGTGGGGAATAAGTAGACATGGCCAATTCACTTGCTTTTTCTCATTTTTTGACTCTGGAAAGATTCTTATTAATTTGCAATCAGGTTATACTGAAACTTGGAGCTGGTTGGGGCAGGTGAGAAGGAAACCCTGAAAAACATGACTGGGAGGGGGGCTGTGGTGTGTAAAGCCAAGCAGGGAAGGTATCTCAGCAGGAAGGAAAGAGGAGGAGTAAATGCAGGGTGTGCTGAAGAGCCTGGCCCTCCTCAGAACCAGCACTCAGGACCTGTGGCAGGTCAGGGTCTCTTTGGTTCCACATCAAACGTGTCCCACTGTGCACTGGTGAGCTGGGAGACAGACCATGTGGCAAGACTGTGGAATTCCCATGCTGGCACACCTTCCCCCTGGGGCTGCAGAAGGCTCTGTGGGGTTGCCCTGCTGTGCCTGGAGCCCAGCTTCACCAGGACGGTGGAAAAGACACCATTCTCCCACTCACATGGAAAAGGCACCGAGTGTGAAGGCGTTCGTGCTCCTCTGGCAGATCTGAAGCATTGTTTAGAGGACAGCCTCTCTCCTGGGGCCACTACAACCCTAAAATCCATTCTTTACTCTTCCCACCAAGCAGAGCTTTTTGCCAGTCCAAACTGGTGGCCTTTCTTTGCCAAAGTGAGGCAGCACGGGTGTCCTCAGGGATGCTTTGTGCCGCTCGCAGAGTCAGCCTCTCGCTGGAAAGGTTGCCAGTCCCCTGGTGATGAGG
The DNA here is from genome assembly GCA_035221455.1 of Xenops minutus. NCBI lineage: Eukaryota > Metazoa > Chordata > Aves > Passeriformes > Furnariidae > Xenops > Xenops minutus. The sequence continues at coordinate 147,058,236 of JAWWEE010000074.1, read as the reverse complement.
CAATCTCAGGCAGCTAGGAAAGATTGGGTTTCAAAACCCAAATTCCCATGAACTTGCAAAAACAAGCCATTTCCCTGGTGGCTTTTCCCTGTGGTGTTGCTGCTGCTCGTTCTGGGTCATGTCCAGGGTAGTCTCTTCAAGCTGAGAAAGCAGACTGGATGGATGTTCACTTGGAGCCAGTGCTGCAGCACTGCAGCATTCCTCCCTGCTTTAATGAGAAAAACTCCATGGCTTTGGGAAAAAGCTGCTGCATCTGGAATAGCACTGGTGGGAGCAAAAGCATTTCTTGTGATCTGTGTTATTTGGTGCTTTTCCCGTTTTCATAGTAACAGCTGCTTTACACAAACTGTGCTTGCAGCTGATTGTGCAATGCAAAGGTGCTGATTTCTGTACAATTTATATGCTGTTAGTTATTAGTGCATATGAATTTATGTAGTGGTATTAGGGTAGTAATTTTCATAGCATTTGATCTGTCTGAAGTGGATAGGGTTGAGTCAGTCTTCCCAGTAAACACAGAAACAAATGGGTAGATTATGGATATTTCCCAATTTAATTCCTCCTCGTGTTCCAAATCCCTTTCTCAAGTGGTGGGGAGGGGTTAAAAGTCAGATTAGGTCAGGACAGTGAGGTGCAACCCTGCACTCCTGTGATTCTGTCACTGACTTGGTCAGAGTTAGAATGTGGGACATTTTTAATCAGGAAATTGTTGCCTTGATGGTTTTGTGTAGAAGAGATTCTTTGTCTTGCCCTACGTGGTAAATAATATAAAAGAGTTTTAATTTTGAGCTTTCAAATGAATGTAATTTTAAGACATTTTGACTGAATGAATTTTGTTTAAAGAAACTCACTAATGCTTTCTGCTACAAATAGCAAAACAAACAGCAGTTGTGTCATTGCTGAGGTTGTTGGTCCCAGGTTTTACCAGAGTGAGTGACCCCACTGGCATCCCTGGGCTGCAGTTCCCACTGAATACAGCTGGGAAAAGGGACTGAGCCTGTGCTTTTAAAGTCTGGGTTTATGACAACAGTGGGGTAATTAACTGATGAGAACTGGACTTGAGCCTTTTTGTCACCACATTTGGTGGAGATCCTGAAATGTTGCTTATAAATAAAATAAAGAATGGCTAAGAGTGAGGGCAGTTTGAGTCCTTTTGTGGCATCCTGACAAAATAAAATGCTGTAGCACCTACTTGAAATACATGAGGGAGGCTGCAAAAATGCTTCATTACTGCTCTTTGGTGATGACCATTAGGAATAATGTGTAATCCATAGAGAAGAGCTTTCATAGTAGAACGGTATGTGAAAATATGTTCATCTACATCCAGCTTGGCATTCCTGGTGGCTAGAGACCACAGAGGAGAAGGAAGAAGCTGCTCTTTTGGGGTCAGCAGTGACTGTGGGTTCCCACCTCACCGTAGCAGCAGACACTGGTGCTGCAGTGCCTCTTGCAATGTGAGGATACACTTCAGTATTCCAGATATTCCTGCACTGGGGCTCCCAGTAAATGTTTCCTTTCCACAGTCACAGGCCAGTTTCAGTAAAAAGTTCTTTGTAAATTAAAGAACTTTTTCAATTACGGAGACTTACAACAGTTAAGATTTTTCATCAGCCTCAGAGCAGCTGATTGAGTTTGTCTGTTCTGCTCAAGGTTTGCTGGGGAAACCATAGAGATGGAATTCTCTGCTTGCTCCTCACTGCTGCTAAAAATACATACAGTTTGGGAAAATATGCCTAGATCTGACTTTTCCTGACCTTCTGCATATTCTAATAAACTGTTCAGAGAACTTGAGCAGCTGCACTGAGGAAACATCAGAAATATCTCTTGGCCCACTCTGACTCCATGCACGGATCGGTCCTCCCTCTGTGGAAACAAAGACCTTTCTGTGAGTCATTTATATTCTTTGTGGTTTTTTCAAGTAATGCTTCTCTGAGGCATTTCTATTTTATATTCTTGTCAGCAGAATCAAGGGCATCTATCTCTCAGCCTCTGGGCTGCTGGGAAAGAACCTCCTGATGGCACAGGAGGAGGGAGAGCAGGGTGGGATGAGTTGGAGTTGCAAGGCAAAAGCTGAGCCCCTGTTGTGAAAAACAAGTCATCTCAATAGAAGTTTGTCATTTCCAGTGATAAGGGTTTAAGTTGGTGGTGCTGAATGCTGTGGCATCACAGATAAAATGGCTTTTCTAGGAAGGCAGAGAGAGATACTGGGCTTTCATTCCTTTTTATGGAAAAACAGGACTGTGCTGTGACAAATTCCACCCGTGGCCCCAAATTGTCAACAAGCCATTTCTAAATTTAGTGAGCTGCTAGTAGCCAACTCTGTTCTGTTCTTCTGCTCAGATTAGAGCAGCTGCTTGGTTAAAAATCTATATTTTATTCCTATTTTACTCCTTAATCTGGGCAGATTTTCTTGTGTTGCTTTGTTCTGGGGTTTTTTAATCTTGTATTTCTTGAAAGATGGTAATGGTGGTTCATGACTGTGGATGTGTGTTGGCTGGTTTCTCATGCTCCATAAAAACTTGGGCTGGATATCTGAAGTGGGATCTGGCTTTAAACCAGTGGGTTTTTTTGCTAGTTCTTATGGGTTCAAGTATGAAATCTTGCATTTGCCTTATTCTGAAGGAAGAGAGAGATGAAACAGAAAGATTCTCTCTTTATTCCCTCCATTGGGCTGTAGTTGTGTTTCTGTGGTATTTCCAGCAGGATGACTTTTGCAAATAACTTGTCTGATTTTGTTTTTGTTCCACATTCTTGTGTTGCTTCAGCAATGATGGATTGAAATTGCAGCAATACTTATAAACTTGATTTAGCTGCAGTGAGACAAGATGACTTCTCTGCTTTTTAGAAGTGGCATAGTTTGGTGTTTTGTTTTTGGGGGGTTTTTTTGGCTGAGTAAGGAAAAGCAAAGTTCTCGTCTCCAGCAGGAATTTATTCTTGAAATAAGCAGTAAAGTTCCACGATGAGAATAGATGGCTGGAGTTGATCTCATCCCCTGCATGAGTAATTCTGGGTGGTTGTTTAGCAGACTGAAGAGGAGATTATAAACTCAGAACCTCTCTTTGTTTCTGGAAGCTCTCGAGTGATAAAGGAGCTGGGAATAGCTCCTCCACAGGATTATCTTTACCCTGGGGATAGTGATATGGAAATAATCTGCCCTGCTCCCATCCCAGACTAGCCCGTAGCGTGCAGCTCCAAGGAATTGGCAGCTCCCTCTTTCAAAGCTTCATTCTGAGTATTTTTCAAATGGCAAATATCCAACATTAATAAGCCACATAGCAGAGCTGGGAGGAGGCTGGATGTGGGGGCAGCAGGAGCACGTTCAGCTTCAAACAGGCTTTTTAATAGTCAGAACAGTGGTAAGTAGCAAACTGGTTTTACTACTGTCTTGTACTTTGTGAAAATGCAGCCTTTTGACCTGAATGCTTAGAAGCTGAGTGAATACTGTCAGATCTTTCTGTTTTGCTAAATTGCTTTGTTGAATGTGTTCCTGGCTGGGTTGAAGCGTAAGAGCAGGAGTATTTAAATGTTTTCTGACTGCTTTGTTCAAAAAAGAAAGAAAAAATCCCAGTGATCTGAAGCTCTTGAGTTTCAGTAAAGAACGATTTCGGTTTGTTTTGAACCTTTGCAGCAGTTCAGTAGAATATTTTCTTGTGAAGAATAAGCTTTCATGCAAGTAAGTGCTTGATTGATTGTCTTTGAGGATTTCTCTAATTGCACATAAAAAGAACTGTTTGCAAAAACAATTTTGTGCAAGATCAACCACAGCTTTATGAAAATTTGATGCTGCTTCTGTTTTTAAAAGCACACTGGTAATCCTACAGAAATATTTCTTCCTGATAGCTGCTTTTCAGAAACTCAAGCAGTGGATGTAAAAGAAGTTTGTTTTTCAGTGCTCAGTCACTTTGTGTTTATTAGTCTGAAAAATGCAAGAGCTCTGGGGAGAGGTTTGTTCGCCACTGAACTGCAGTTTTCCTTAATTACAATCTGTTTTTCTCAGTACAATACTGGAGGAAGAGAAGCTGCAGCAAGAAGAGCGAATGAGAATGGAATCCAGGCGACAAGTCACGGTGTCCTGGGACTCAGGAGGATCAGATGAAGCTCCTCCCAAGGTAGCTAAGTCTGCAAATTACATGTATTTAAAAAACAAACAAAACCCCTCTTTTTATTCCGTTTATTTCTTCAAAGCCTCCTCTGGTGGGTTCTGTCAAACCACAGCATTGTGGCCAGACTTGTCATCATCTGTGAATCCTGAGATGACCCAGCTCTGCTTGAGCTGTGATTAGAACTGCTCTGTGCCATGATGCTGCACTAAGGATTTTTATTTCCTGTTGTTTAGCTTCTAAAAGGCAACCATAGTTGCCACAAAATTCTTTCCCTGCCTTTTTCCTTCTTTCTTGTACCCCTCCTGTGCATCTTTGGCTAGTGAGTTCTCAGGGCAGTGTGAAGTTTATTTACAATACATTGCTGAGATGATAGAAATCAACTAATTGTATTTTCCTTCTTCTGGACCGAAGATTAGGGGTTTGCTGCCAAGGGACTTACGTGGTTTGGTTTCCACTTTGCTTTCTTTCCTTGCTGTCCTGTTTGGATGTCACTGATGTGTTCTGCAGCTGTGGGAGTCCAACCTCACCAGTTCTGGAGCCCCCTCCCCTCTCAGTGACTTGTCTGCTCCTCCTCAGGGTTATCTGTGCATAATTATTTTGAGGAGTTTAATTGTGCAGTCACCACTGTAATGTGGAATATTGTCTGTGTCCTGAGCAGTCCGTGGTGAATGCCTGGAGCTTTGTACACACACTCTGGAGCTGATGATGATTCCAGGAGTGCTCGTGTGGCACCTTCTGCTGCACACACTCCCCAACACTCACAGGAAGGCAATTTATCTTTATTTTCTTTTGTTTCCCCGTGTCCAGGTTGTCTCCTGATAGATTTTGGAGCATTTTGGTAGCTCTGTGGCACTCAAGGAATAAGGGCAGTGGAATTGTTGCTTTCGTTTCAGACCCCTTTAGACATCTGAGATGAATTAGCAGGATTTGGGGTTTATCTAAACAGGCATTGTTACAAGTCACAGAAGCAGATAAACTCCATAAATTGGAACAATATGCTGCTTGAGTGTTACAGCCTTGCTTGAAGAATTTGTTTAGTCTTGAAGAATAATTACCTTTTACCAATGTGATATGTGAGCTGCACTGTACTGGAAATTATAATCATTAGAGCTTTGTGTGTGATGTGTGAACCAGAACACTTGACCAAAGGTGTGTTAAGGCTGCAGTTAATTCTGACTCTGCATTTAGTTTTTAGACTTAGTTTAGTTTAGCTTTTAAATTTAGTTTTGAGGGCTCAGGGTGTCCTCACTGTTTGTGTGATGCAGTTGTTGATGAGGTTTTTTGTACACTATTTTTATGTGAAATATGGATGTGCATAATAATGGCATTTGAACAAGGTGACTTTTGTAGATAGGAGACTTTAAGTGTCTCTTAAATTATTATCTTCTAATGGTGACAACTAATTTCAACTAATTTTTTTATTCTTCCCACAACTGATGATAAAAGTTTCAGGTCGTTACAGGTCTGAAACTCCATTTTCTTTACAGCCTTACACACATTCTTAAATAGTTCTCAGCTATCAATCCAGACTGTGAAATTACTTTTATCTCACAGTGATACTTCCATTAGAAACCTGAGAGAGAAAACAACCTGGTCCAGAATGATAATGATTTTTTTCATAAAGTAATAATAAATTCTGCAACCTCAGAGTAATGTGGTCTGAAGGAGCCCTTTGCAGAACAATGAGGTTGGGGGGGGGGGTTTCCCTCTTTGGTTGATTCTTCTCCTCCTGAAACACCCAGCAGCAGTGTGCCTTATCAAAAAAACCCCAAAAACCTCAAATATACCTCTGGAGGTTCGGAGTATGATCAAAAACCACGTTGAGGCAGTTAGTAACAGAGAAGTTTTAAGTGCCAGGACTGACTTTCTGCCTCAGAATACCACATGGAAATAGTCATGCTAAACAAACCAGTGTGGTTTGTGTTACTGTCACTGAAGCAAAAGAATTTATTTTTGGGAACAGTCACAAAAGCAACAAATTAACAGCAAAATTTGGAAACAATGCTGGTTTTGCACCTGGAAACTTGATTTTAGAATGATGTTCTCAGCTGATGTCCTGTCTAGAGTTAAACAGCACAGAGTAGGTTGTGAAGTGCAAGCAATTAACTAAACAAAGAATTCACAGAGCAGACAATTCAGCTGCATCCATTTCCAAGCAAAAATGGAGGGAAACTTAATTTTAGTTGTTTAAAAAAAATGTTAATAATATTAATAATTGTAGAAAATCTATTTTAGGGGTTTTTCTGAGTTTGCTTTTGGGCTCACCACTTATATGTGTTCGGTAATTTTCTGCTTTTAGGTTTCTGTTTCTAAAGACTAAAAATTCCTTTACATTTACAGCCCAGTAGACCTGGTTACCCCAGTCCCAGATCCAGTGAAGGGTTTTATCCAAGTCCACAGCATATGGTACAGCCAAATCATTACCAGGTATTACCTTTAATACTGTGTACATATCTTTTTTCACATGGGAGGGTTCTATCTCAGTTGCAGCTGGTGGGATCAATTCACTTCTTAACGTGGTTTATTTTAATTCAATTCCATTCAATGAGCTTTGTTTTACATCAGAAAAAACACCCCAAACTGAGCCTGCTAGGTTTAGTGCAGATGGCAGGTATTCCCATATCTGATGTGGTGTTCAGGTTCCTAAAGCTGCAGTAAAAGCCATCAGCCATTTCCATATTTCTTGAAGGAATGTGGTGTTCCTGGTAACATCCGTGCTGAGCTCTGCAATTACTGGCCTTGTAAAATGGGGGACTTCCCTTGGGATCAGGGATATTTCCTTTTCTGCTGCCTCATGGCTGCTGCCTTTAGCTCTGCCTTTTGTATCCTCACAGGTTTGGCTTTTCTTCCTGACACTGCTCAAGAAATTTAAAACTAAAGTTTGCCATTGAAGGACTTTGAGCAGTTTTAGGTTTGTTCGGGGCCACAGCCATGTACAGCCATCTGTAAGGGGATTTTTCCCTGGAGCAGGGGAGGTTTTCTTTGGTTTAATAAGTACTTCAGGCTCATGAAAACAACTTGGATTTTCCTGTGGAGAAGGCTTTGTGTTTGCAGGCTCCTATGAACTTGAACATGAGCTCTTCCATACGAATCTCTAGATATAGTTTTGTTCTCAGAGGACTTTGATCTTCTTGACTGCAGAGGTTAGAACACACTCTAATGCAGCTGGTTTGATGGGCACCCTCAAATAGTTACACTTATCCCCAAAAGTTGTATTTTTATATATAGTTATTCTAAAACAGTTATGATAGGCATCCCCAAAGACTTAAAAAAGAGGGTTTGTGTCATGTTTTGACTCAGCTTCCTTCTTGTGATGTTGCTTCCCCTCCTTCCTCTCAGTGACTGCTTGAATTGAGTCATTTCTGTGCTTTCATTTTTACTGTCCTGGGGGATGTAGCTCCTAATTATGGGGAAGCACGGTCTGTATTAATATCTCTGTTTTTTTCCTTTGTTTTTGTTTGTGTGGGTTTTTTTTTGCCCCCTAAAGGTATCTGGCTACCCTGGCTCTCACGGGATCCCAGCCATGGCAGGCAGCATTTATCCTGGGCAGGCTTCTCTCTTGGACCAGACGGATTCCTGGAACCACCGGCCTCAGGAGATATCTGTGTGGCAACCAAACATGGAGGTATGGGGAGCTGGCACGTCTGCCTTTGTGCTCTGGACATGAAACACACTTTTGGGTTATTACTGCCTTTGTTACTGTTATTATTTAGGTGGATCTGTTGTAGGAAACCTAAACGTGTGCTTTTTAAAATCACACTGGGCTGGGAGTCAGGGCTGAATTCTCTTCTTTTTGGAACAAATCCTTCTGTGTGAGGTTGGGCATAAAGTGTCACTTGACACAAATTCTTGATTGTTGCTTGTTGTTACTACTTATCTTAATGACTGATAGCAAATACCTGGTGTTTGTTAGAAGAATACCTGGAACTTAGTGCTGTCCACAGAGATGGGAACATTTCATGTAAAAATCATTACTGTGTGAAAATGCCCAGCACAGGTGAAGGGTCTGAGGCTTCTTTGTAACTTACCCAGACCAGAGAATGGAATGGTCTGCAAAGCTGGTCCTGAGTTTTACTCCTTTTGGGTGCTCTTCAGCCTGTTGTGATGGTGAAAGAGAACAGAGCTGCTGAAAGCAACATCAGATTAGTTCCCCTTACAACCTTCTGTCATTTCTTTTCTCCAGTGTTTTATACAATTTCATTCCCTTTATTCCTTCCAGAAAGATTCACTTAGTGCAGCTTCTGTCTTAAATCCATTTCTTCTCTATTCCCTGTTCTGATAAACATTTAAATGATAACTGAGACTCACCTGTTAAATACAGGGAAGTTTGTTACCAAATTCCCCTTGGTGTTTTTAAAAATACTAATTTATACCCTATTTGCTAATGGTTTCCAGACAGCATTGGAATATGGTATGTGGAGTATTTGTGGGCTTAAGACAGGCATAAATATTTGTTCAAAAATTCATTAAAAAATGTTTTTGTGGCATGCTTTGCAAGTATTGGCTAATACTGTACAGCATATTTGTTTTGAGTTTAAAAAATGCATCTTGCAGCTTTTAACAACTGTTTGGTTACATTATTGCTCAAGACCAAGAAAACAAAATTGATATATCTGGTTTTGTTGTCCAGCTTAAATGAAGTGCAATACAAGAATTGACAACATTTCTGAAAACCAGAACAGAGTCTTTCAAGTCTGTTTGCTTGCAGTGACTTAGGAGCAAGGCAGATCAAATGTTTGGAGCTGGAAAGAGTTTCTTCTGCTGTTGTGCTTCAGTTTGGGAGGAGTTGAAGGAACTCAGCTTGGCTGCTGTTGCACATTTAGGCTTCTGAAAATCCGCTCTTTTATCATCTACCAGCTCTTGCAGCTGTTTATACAAATTTTCAGTGGAGAGAGCGAATAAACCCTGTCTGGATTGTAGGATTCGGGCACGATGGACATCCGAGGGATGAGCCAGGTTCTCCCCACACACCTCATGGAGGAGAGGTTGATACGACAGCAGCAGGAGATGGAAGAAGATCAGCGCTGGCTTGAAAAAGAGGAACGATTCCTGGTAATCATTTGTTTCACAGTCCTTCTTCATTCCTTGCAGTTCTTCTGGCTTTATTGCAGCTTGTGGTCGCTTCTGTGAGGTGGGAAAATTTACTGAACCAAAACCCACAAAACTTACTGAACACAGGACTCACTGCTAACTGTAGGTTTGGAAACAGCTTGTGAATGAAGTGTTCAGCTGGTGAGTCCTGCACTGCAAATATCTTGAACATCTGTGACCTTTGGTGAATCTCATTTCATCCAGTTGAGTGTTTATGTGTGGGAATTTGGGGATATGATTCTGTGCTGATCTGGAGTTTACCTCTTTGTTCTGAAGGAGATGGATCTGTGTTTGCTCTACCCCTAAAAATGGGATAATCAGCCATTCAGGGGCCCTGACTGTGCTAAGAGTTGTAAGCAGTCCTGCACTGCAGGAATAGTGGCACAAGTTAGCGAGAAGAAATAATGTAAGGAGAGCTCTGTGGGGTGGGAAGAGCTCTAGACATCACCAGGAGCAGAAGAAATCATTGCTAATGGGATCTTGCAGTGCTGTTTCTCTGCAATTCCCTATTTCCTTGCTGACAGTGCCACTGGGGTGTTTTTTGGTTCAGCCCTGGCTTCCCAGTTGTCAGAATTGAAGCTCTGTGTTAAAACCTTGCTACCCTAGGCTGGTGGCTCCAGGTGGAGCAGAAGGTGGTAGTAGAAGGTGGTAGTAGCAGTTTACTCTGTGCAGGCTCCTGTGCCTGAGCCTCATGGGACAGGTGGGTGATTTCCAGTGCTGTGGTGTGGATTGTGACAGACAGCAGTGATGTGCTTGATCTCAAGCATATTGCAGGGAATGTTGCAGCTTGGAAGGCTTTCATGTTGTATGTATTTACAAAACATGCCTCTATCCACGTAGGTGCCCCAGGTGTCTTAGGGAAGGTGACTCTGAGTAAGTAAGCTCTCCATCTAAAGCACATGGTGGTCTCTGGAAGAGTTCTCTGCACTGTCTAGAGCTGGTCTCTGGGAAAATCTTAGTTGTACAAATGAATTAATTTTCTTTTAGACACCAAAATTGTTGGTTATGTTTGTCTCACAGAACGTGAAACAGTCTTTTAGGGATCTTTAAGCCGAGACATTGAGTTGCTTGAAAACCAGAATTGATGCTTTATCCTCCAGGAAGCCAAAGGTCAGGAAAGGAGAGCTGGTCTTGAACGTGGGCGATGTTACCAAGACATTCCTTTCCAGTTGACTTGACTGAGTCTCTCAGGAGCTCAGTTATGTTTGGTATTCCCCACTGTTCCAAACAGCCAGTGGCTGTGGAGATCAAGGTAGGATAAATCTCTTAAGAGCTACTGATAGATGCCCCCATGCCCAGGACATGAGAGATCCATGTCATGCCAGAGTTAAGATGTTGCTTTTGATTCAAGAATGTTGAAGCTGGTTTCCTTCTAAATCCACTTGGGAATTTGCAGCTTGCCACTGGATGACAGTAAAGAAACCACTGTAGCCAGATTGCTTTGTCCAGTTTATTACAGCTGAAGAGAAGGAGGGGAAAGGAAAATTTCTTCCCTAATTTAGGCATTAGCCTTTCCAGTCTTGCTCGTGACTTGGAGAGCCCAGGAGGTCAAGTTCATCCCATTGGTGGTTAAAACTCTTGAGATGGTCAAGGACTTCTTGAGGAATTGATGTGCTTACTGGGAATGAGGCACTGACATTCAGGTGGCAGGAGGTTGTGTGGGAACTTTCTGCAGAAAACTTGCTGAGTTTTTCTGCAGAGTAAATGATAATTATTTGTAGTGTTTGTTCTGTTTTGATTCAGTCTCTGGACCATGAGTATGTTTCTTATACCCCAGACGGATGTTGAGGAGGGTCTCGCTGATTTTTCTTTCATCTCTAGGACTCTTGGCAGAGTATGTTTTCATTAAGCGTTGGTTTTATTCTGAGGAGACACCATCTCTATTGCATCTGTTCTGTTGAGAAACTGGAATCTCTAAGAGACATCAGTTCTTTTTCTTTCCACAGTAGCATTTTGACTGTAGAGGCTTTGGGGTTCATACTTGAATGGGACTTGCAGATTTATACCCCATGTCAGAAGCTGAACAAGCTGGTGACAGGCACGGGGTGTCTTTGAGCTCACAGCAGGATGTGTGTGTCAGGGGAATCTTCAGTTTATACATCGGTGTTTCTTGGGAAAGGAATGTGGGTTTCTTCAGTTTAGCCCTGGAGGAATCACGATGGTGGAAGAGTCATTGTGGGGAGTCACTCTTGGAAGCCTTGAGGATCTCCTGAAGGACATCCACAGTTCATGCATAAGAGTCCAAACACATAAAAATAAGCCATTTATTGAGGCATTAAGGTCCATATAGTAAGGTCCAGCACAGAAATAAGCCACACATTACACACACACCTTCCCTGGCCCCTGTCCTGTAGTGAGTGACTACTGCCATTTCTGCTTTTGGGAGAAGGACCTTCCCCATTGTCACTCCATGTGATTTAGGAAGAAGTTTTGGACCTCCCTTGCCTGCTTTAGGCAGGTTGCAGAAGAATATTTGTACTTTTCAGCACGGAGAAGAAGGGAGGAGAGCCAGATTTTAGTATTTAACTTATGTAGCTATAGTATTTAATATTTAACTTCTGTAACCATGTGTAATGCTCTCAGTGTAAACTGCCTACTTCCAAAAGCAGCTCTATTTACCCAGGCTTCAGGCTCTGCAGTACATCCCACTTACACTGCTGGGAGTTGGACTCCCAGGGGAGCAACTGCAAATCATTTAAGGTAAGACACTGCAGCGAGACCAAAAACCCTCCATGGGCTTCCTCTTAGTGCAGTTTTTGTTTCCCCAGAGTGACAGCAACTCACTCACGACTTGAAATTTATTGCTGCTTCTCCAGGGAGAAAACACAACTCTGGAGCACGTTGGTCCCTGGCTAAACAGTGCTGATGTGTGGTGGGAGGGACACTCTGGATGGGGAACTCAGCTGCAGTGGCACTGAAATGGAAATGTGCCAGTCTTTGGGGAGGTTGTTATTGGTGTGAGCAGTTTGCCTGAGACTGGTCCTTGGAGAACATGGCACTAGGCAGTGCTTGAGAGGAGACAGAGACGTTGTTTGCAAGCTGCAGCCTTGACACAAGCCAGAATTCTGAGATTCTGCTGTAAAAAGAGAAAACAAACATGAATCTTCTCATGGGAAGCTCCTGAAGGAAAACAAATCCGTTGTGTAAAAACCCAAAGAGTAAATTTAATTTTAAATTGTATCAAATATGTTTGGTGGGAGGTGAGAAGGGTTGATTTTGAGGGATCCAGGGCTGACCCTCCCTCCACCCCCTGGCAGGGAGGGGATGCAGCCCAAGAGTCTGGCAGCTTTAATGAGCACTGATTAGACCTGTGGGCTTTCATGCTCTCTTGATAAAAGCTCTTTGGAGATGAGAATCTCCAGGAAGGACAGGAATATCCAAGTTATTTTTGAGAGAGTGAAGACAAAGCATTGCTGCACCTAAAGCTTGAAGCAGGTCCCTGCAGGAGGCCATCCCTGTCCAAGCCATGTGCAGGAGGAGGGTGAGAAGGCTGCACTACAAACACTTTACTCTCTCTGAACATCTTACACAACACTTCTCTTCTTTTGGGCTTGTTTAATTCCCTCATTTATTTGGCCTTTCCAGTTTGGACCTTCCTTTGTGGCTGTCCTGGTGTTACGTGCATTGCTTTTAATCCCATAAATAAAGGTACCTGTGTGCCTGCCTTTTAGAACTGCTCAGCAGACAGAACAGTGTTGCACTAGGAAATTTATAGTCCTTTCTGGGGTAGGCTGAGAAGAAATAACTCACATAGTTTCTTTATCATGCTTGGATTTGGGTTTTTTTCTGACATTCCCACATAGTTGTGGTTTTGTCCTGTTTTGACACTGAGAACTGCAATTCAAGTATAATTGATGTGAACTGATGCTAAAATAAGATTTTAAGTTTTAGCCTGAGAAAATCCCACGAAGACATTAAAATTCGACATGTCCTGAGAACACCAAGACTTGCATGTTCTTTTCTTAGCAAACAGACAGAAATACTGGAAATAAAGTAGATTATATCCCAGTTTGTCAGCGTTACACATCCTGTCTGAAAAACCCTCTTGACATTTCCAGAGATTTCAGATAGTAGACTAATAGAAAAAGATCCATTTAGTTTTGAAGGATTTTGTTTTTCTGCAAGATTTTAATAACATTTAATTCTCCCTTTGCCTGGTTTTTGGGAGGGCTGCCATGGCAGGGACTGGAGAGATGGCAGAGGGCTGTGAAATGGTGAGTGAAGTTACAAAACAGGTCAGTGTTGGTGTGAGGCTTATTTTTGACAAAGAGAATGTTGCATTAAACACTGTCAGTATTAAAAATCCAGCAATGCATTGCTGTCATGCCATGAGGGACTCAAAGTTCTTGCCACTGCAGAAGCATAAGAATTGCTGCTAAGTAATTAAAATACAGTGGGCGTTTGATCATCAAAATCACCTTTGCTGTAAAATAATTTGTCTTCTGAAATTTCCACAGCTACACTAATGAGTAAATCAGAGTATCATTTACTAAAATGGGAGTTGTTGGAATTTATTAGAACACTGAAGTCAGTAAATAAGTAATTGGGCCTTTTCTTGGACATTGGACACAAAAGTGCCTATAATATTTCTCTGTTGTTCCTTGTGTTCCTGACTATCTTTGATGGGACAGAGGAGAATGTTTGGAGAAGTTGGAGGAAGTTTTTGTCATTCTAGTAATATTTTCTGTGCATTTACAGCCTTTCTGTGAAACATTCTTGGGCTGGAGCTGGATAGTTCTGCACTGTTTGTGTATGGGATGCCACATGTTGGCTTCTGGTGGTGACTTGGGGACTGGAATTTTTGCTGTGATGTGGAGACTTCGGATGCTGAAAGGAGGGGCCTTGTTAGTAAGACAAGGGAGGGAAGAAGATAGATATGTCTAGTGGGGACATCCTGTTATTTGGACTAGTGTGCATTTTGTGCTTCAGAATCCTTTAAAATGGTCACTATTTCATTGTCTTTGGAGTCTGGGCTGAGCAACCTGGTCCAGGGGAAGGAGTCCCTGCCCATGGCACAGAGTTGGAACTGGATGATCTTGAGGATTCCTTCCAACCCAAACCGTTCTGTGGTTTAAGATGCATTTTTTGAGCAGTAAATTGTTAAAAGTGCAGAAACCATTAAATACGCCTGTGATGAAATAGTCTTTGGTTATTTATTTCATTTGGCTGAAACAGTGGTGTGTTGTGAGCATCAGTGTAATTGAAATATGCTTTAGATAAACAAAGATAGCTATTTGCTTTAGCTTAAAAATATGATGAGAACCAGAACTTACTTTAGGTGTCTGATGAAGTTTCTAACACACCCATACCAAGTGAGACTTTAATCAGAAAAAAATTCCTTCCTCATAATACAGAAAGTAAACTGGAGATTAGTCAGTGGTAGGTTTCATCATAAAATTTGTCACAAATTCCTGGAAAGACATAGGAGATTTCTTGGGTCTGCTTCAGTTCTTTGTGTTTTAAGATGGGGTTAAATATTTCCCTGTCTGATGTGAATTGTCTGGTTTTAACCTGCAGGTTCTTTCAGGCAGTGTCCATCTCTGGCTGTGCCTCACTCAGTCTGCAGAAGACTGAAGGAAAATCCCAAATAAACCTGACAAACTGGCAGCACAGCTGGAGAGCTTTTAATGACAAAAGATCAATATTAGTGTATCTTTGCGAGTTCTTTCTGCCCTGCTGGTTTTTAGAGTCATTTAGCAGGGTATGTGAGTTGGAATAATTCTTTTGTGTTTCCAAAAGAAAAAAAGGAAAGTGATCTGGAGTAGCTTTAAACAAGAAAAGGATATATTTGTCCCCTCAAACTAACCCTGAAAGGGCATGGGCTCAGTTTGGTTACACTCACATTCACACACCTACGTTTCTCTAAATAAAAAATATTCCTTCTCATGCTGTGTGTGACCATGTTCTGTGTAAATACTTGCAGACACAAGAAGGAAGTTGTACTTACATTGCTGTAGATGTGCTTTTTATCCCTTTTCATTAACTGCTCATCCAGTCTCGGAGGAGAGGCAGATAAATCCTGTTTTTCAGCGCCAGAATTCATGCACTAGAGACATGCTCTGGTTCTGCTGAGCTTGTGTGGGCACATCAGGGTTATGCTTGGCCTCACATCCACTATTGCTGTCTTTCCGCATAATTATCACTGTCCTTGAAGAACAAATATCACATACCTGCATTTGCTGGAGAGATATGTAGGGTTTTCCAGGGCCAGGAATTGGACTCGGTGATCCCTGTGGGTCCTTTCCAACTTAGGATATTCTCTGAGAAAAATGACCAGTTTCCCTGTGGGGGAAAAAGAAACTCTGGTGTGGTTTTGTTTTTACTTTTTTAGAACAACCAATCCTGGGGTTCCTGCATTGTGCTTCAAACACGTAAACCAGAAATTTGGGGGGGAAAAAAGGCATGTGGATGGCTTTGTTAGCTTGCTGCGTGCAATGGAGTGTTTCAGGAGCTCCAGGAACTGGCCCCTTTGGCAGGCTGGGAGAGGGAGCCAAGTACATACAGTCCATGTGAGCCATGCTGGGGCAGGAAGTGGGAATTCATGCACAGCCTTTCTCATCCTGTGGTTGGAATTTTGCTGTTGGGAAGCGAGCAATTTTTTTTGTTGGGTTTTTTTTTTGCTTTTTTCCCAAAGAAAGCCCCAACTTTTGCTGTCTCTGAGCAAGCTGAGATGCAGGTTTTGCAGTGTTGTGCTGGGGCAATGGTACTGTGGATATCCACGGGGGCGTTTCCAGTGGGGAGCGGGAGGTGGAGGAGCGGGAGCAGCAGCGGGGGCTGCCATGGAATGACCCCTGGATTTGGCAGCGTGTGTTCCCAGCAGGATTTCCCCATCCATCCATCCCTTCGGGGCCAAGGGCAGGAGCAGCAGGCAGTGAAGGGTGTGCTCTCTGTTTCAGAAGCCCGACGTGCGGCTCTCCAGAGGCAGCATCGACCGGGAGGACGGAGGTCTCCAGGGACCAGTAAGTGTGTGTGGGATCCTTTCCTCGCCCAGCTCCTCCTCCACATTCCTGGCAGAACGTGTCCTGCACGGTCCCCACCGTGGGACAGGACCTGAAGTCCTTGCTGAATGTTCCCACTGTTGTTACGTGGCTGTACAGCTTCTCCAGGAGGCTCAGCTTCCATGGCAGGCTGGTTGGTGCAGAAGTTTGGGGGCTTTGGTGGGTTTTTATTCTTTCTTTTTTTTTCCCCTTGAAGCTGTTCTTGAAACAAATACTAAAATGTTTCCGTAAATATGGTGCAGTATTTTTCAAGTGGTCATGTGTTGTAGAACTGGGGCTTTTTGTTGAAGAATGTGGGTTGTTTTCTGCAAGTTGTGTCAACAGGAAGCAGGATTAAAGTGACTTCTGCAGTTGTTTAAATCTCTGAAGGGTTTTCTTGCAAGGAATGTAAATGTTGCTGTTGTGTTACCCAGAAATCTGCCTGGGGTAAATGATCCTGTGTGAAACAATGGGAATAAATCCCACAGCCATTCCTTTATTCCCAGACAGCAGCTGCAGCTCCTGTGTTCTTTCTTAGTGGCTTAACTCCTATGTGTTTAACTAAAGCCATCTCTCCAAATGTTTAATTGCCATTGGAATCTCTGGATCACGCTGATGGAAAGGGGGGTTAGTCTGGGGACTGCTGATGGCACAAAGGTGCTGCTTCAGCCACTCAGGAAGGGAAAGGTTTTTCTACCCTTAGAGTGGTGGATGTTTTAAATTCACTCTCCTGCTCAGTTTGGGATGTGATTATAAACTCCTACTTTGCCTTCAGCAATTCTTCACCACTAAAGAATTCAGGGATTCTTCCTGCATTTGCAGCCAAAGCACAGTCATGAATGAGTGTATTACTGACACAGTGCAGAGTGGTCTCTGGAGACATCCATGTCTGGAAGCTCCTAAGATTTTTTCCATGAAATTGGAGAGGACTATTAGTTACTGTTATGCCTTGGATGTTGTTGCATCGTTATATAAAGAGCAAGTAAAGTATTGCTGGGGTTTTGTGCTGCTCCTGAAGATGCTTTAAGATGCCCTGGAGATTTTGAGGTCATGTCACAGGTTACAGCCCCCAGATCCCAAACTGTTAGTAGGGGAAGTCCTGTCTGCCCTAAGGAGGCAGTTCAATTTCACACCCCACTGGAAAGAGTCTGAAGAAAACACAAAATGAGTTTTAAAGGAGACTCTGATTTGTGATAACTGCAGTTCTGGTTCCAGAATTTGATTTTGCAGTTTTATTGTTCTTAATAGAGTCAGAACATAACTCTGACTTCATTTGCAGTGGGAGGTGCCTAGTGCTGCTGTGAGTCAACACTGAGAGGATGACAGGTTGGGCAGTGATACAAACGAGAAGTTCCCACACTTATTTTAGTATTTCCTGACTGATCACATTCTTTTCACATATACTTTCAATACACAATTCTCTGGAAGTAAAAATGCAAGAATTGTTCTAGTGGGATTTTACTCTCCTTCCTCTCTTGCCCCTTTTATTTTCCTTGGGGTATCAGATTTTAAATACTTAGGTTACCAGCACAAATCCAGGTTAATGATGTGACTGAATGTCTCCACTTTGTGTCCCTGTTGGTGAGGTGACCAACCTCATGGAGTGACAGACCAGTGTTGTTTCTATTCTCCTTTAGCTGTTGCGGTTTTCAAAAAGCCCTTTTTGTTGTGCTGTCTGGTTGGAACTGTGGTCAAGCTCTGACTGCACGAATGCTCTCTCTCTGCAGTGGTGACAGCACCTCTGTAGGGATGTCACCTGTCCCTGTCACCTGTCCTTGTTTCCAAAGTCTGTACACTGCCTTTGTCCACCTAAGTTCTAGGAGAAGGTCCCTGCTTTGTTGAGAGATGTGCTGAGAACTGGCTGTTCTCGGTGTTTGAGATAGTGCTGGTGGAAGCTGTGAGCACTGCAATAACTACTTTAAATGTTTATTTTGTTTTACAGGCTGGTAACCAGCACATATATCAACCTGTGGGTAAACCAGGTAAGCAGTACATTCATATACTGTCACCTTGAATCCTTGATTACGAGTCTTCCAGCAGCAGTAGTGACAAAGGTTCATGGCAGTGTTTCCATGCAGGGGTGGATTCTTTCCCAGGTCCTACACATAGATGTTTGGTGTAATGTGTGTTCACATTCCCTGTGCAGGCCCCAGACATGCAGTCAGCAAAGCCAGGGCAGTGTTTAGATCAACAGGCAGGCAGTGTCTAGAGGAAGCTGAGTCACTGTGGGACTTCACCCAGGGTGGAGTTCAGACATGTGAAACAGAAGCAGACACCTAAAGCTGGGTTTTTCAGTCTCAAGTGAATCACATGCAGGATTCCTTCCAGGAAGAAGTCCAGTTTCCCCAGATACAGCATGTTGGCACTGAAGGGTGAGAACCTCTGAGGGGTGAGGTGGGTGTGCTGGGAGCAGCAGCAGTTGCCCCACATGGGGAATTTCAAAGTGTCTTATAAAACAATCACATTGTCATGAAGTGCAGCTCTTGCAAACAGTGATTTTACTGCAAGACTTACAAAGATGCCCAGTGGAGAAGAGCATGTGCAGCCTGTGTAGTGTTGCCAGAGCAGAATGATGCAGAATGATACCTCTGAGGTGTTGGTCTTATAAAAATGCCTTTTGTCTTCGTTAAGCAGATCATGCAGCTCCGCCAAAGAAGCCCCCACGCCCCGGAGCCCCCGGCCATTTGGGCAGCCTGGCCAGCCTCAACAGCCCTGTGGACAGCTACAACGAGGGCGTGAAGGTACATTGCTCAGTGCCTCCTGAAGTACCCTCAGAAGGTCGAGCATCACTGCTCTGAGCGAGTTTGGTGCTCCTGAAGTAGAGACCGTGGAAAGCACAGGCAGCCAAACATCCCAAGTGAACACTGTCATGGGGCAAACGTACCCTGGCAGCTCTGCAGGGAGGTGACTGGTGGGCTCGGGTCCTCAGTGACTGTGATTCAGCATGTTCCTCTCCTAGAGCCTTGCCCAGCTGAGTTTATTTCTAGTTTTAGGAGCATGAGATGTCCCATACGGACCCAGCCTCCCTTCCCTGCTCAGCAGGAAGGAGCACACCCAGCGTTCCCAGTTACTTGGGGGTACCAAAGTCTCCTGTCCTTGGTCACAGGGAAGTGAGACCTGTCTGAACCATGGTGCTCAAAAAGCTCTTGCTGCAGCACCCTGGCTCCTCAAACCTTGCCAGCTCTGGGGAACAAGGAAGAGGGGAAATGGGCTGTCTGACCTGTCATGGAGATGCTTCTTTATGTGTTGTTTCATGTCCATAAATAGGCAATAAAGCCAAAAGTGGAACTTGGCAGAGATGCTGCTGTGAAACAACAGCCTGCTGCCCCTGCTGCAGCTACTGTCCATAGGACTGCTCCTAAGGGTGTCAGGCACTCCCAAAGTCATCCCTCAGTGCACTCTTCCCTGCCTGTGGGACTCTCTTACCTTCCTAATCATCAGGAAACAGGCCTGGGGTAAAGAGTGGGAATCCACGTTGTGGTGGCCACAGCGGTTGGGATGAGTGATCCTTATTTTGGGTGCTTTAAGAAAATACAGGAAAAGCCCACTTGATCTAAGCATGAAATTCTAAACTTGCCATCAGAGCAGTGTGTTCTGCACAAATGGATCCCAGGCACTGCCAGCCTGTCTCACTCCTGCTCTTGTCCTGGGATTATTGGAATGTGTAGGAATCAGCGTAAACAGCCAGCAGTGGTGAATTCGAGCAGGATTATTTATTACAAACTGATGCCAGTGCTTTTTGAGCTGCCAAGCCTCAGAAAATGTCAAAAAGCAGTAACAGATGTGTTACTAAACTTGGCGTCTCTAAAATTTCCTTTCTAAATGCTGATACTGGAACATGCAAAATATTTTCTGAAATACATCCTTTTGACAACAAACTAAACCTGAGCAGCCAAAGACATCAGTAATGACAAGGGAACAAGATTTGTATACTAAATAGCTTCTTGAGTAGGAAAGGAGGGTAGATTTAATTTTTTTTCTGTAAAGATTTTCTTGGTTTATGTCCCATGAGGAAAACAGCCCATTATTTTTTGGGATAGCTTTGTTAATGGCTGCAGTCCCAAACTGAAGATGCTTCTAGGATTGATTTCAGACTCCCTTTGCTGTACACTCAGTTCAGACTCCCTTCCAGTGTCCCTTCTCTGCAGAACACAAATGGAGAGGATCAGAGCTGCTTGTCCTCAGGAGCCTTGAGGGCAGGCAGCAGGAGCACGTGGGTTCCTGGCCAAGGCACAGTCAGCCAGTTCCACGAGGGAACTCAGGACTTCACAGTCTGCACAGCAGCAGTGTTGATGTGGGGGATAAACAAAGAGAAATCAAGTGTTAAGAAACACAGTGTGCATAGTTGTGAAATGTTAGGGCCTGGAATTTCATGGGTTGGGTATCATCTGGAATGGGTTCTTGGTGGTTCTTCACTCTGTGATCAGTTGTTGCAAACAAGAGCTACATGACCACGTATTTCCTATCATGGCTTCTCTAAACAAAAAGCAAAGCTCCAGAAAGATGGATACAACTTCTTCTTAAATCCCTTGAGTGCTGGATTGTTTGTGTAAAGGGACCAGCGTTCCCAGGGCAGGTTGTCTCCCACCACTGCCCAGGCCCTCTGCTCCACTCACCACTCTGCTGCTCGCCAGACTGGCTTGCTCCTGTCCAGCTTTGCATGATCTCCTGCCACGTGCTGAGGAAGGGGGCGGTGTGGGTGCATGGAAGGCGTGCAGGGCCCCCACGGGTGACAGCAGGCTGTTGTGTAACACACACACCCACAGCTAACACGAGTGACTGCCGGCACTGCTGAGGGTGCGTTTTCGTTGCAGGCTTTTTAACTGGTCTCTTATTGCTACACATGTTTTGGGTTTGGTTTGTTTGGTGGTTTTGTTTTTTCCTTCCCTGCTGAGTTTTATTAATATTGTTTTTTCTTTTTTTCCCTTCTTTTGGTAAATTTCTTTAACCTTCCCCCACATTCTGCTCAACCATAGCCATGGAGGGTAAGCAGTGCGTGAGCGTGTGTGTACGTGCCCTATTCCAAAATGTCTTTGCATGTGACTTTGCCAAATGACTCTTTAACTTCTCAAAGGCTGAAATCGATTGGAATCACTGCCTTTCCCTGCTGATTGAGCTGATTACAGTGTTCTTTTTCCTGAAGTACTTTTCTGATCAATGCACTAGAGTGAATCTTTCTAATAGCTGTCGGTACCCACTTAATGAAGTGCTACAGAATGGGATCACCATGTGCTAAATCCTGCACTCCTTCCTTGGAGGAAGTCTCATCCAAGTATTTCGTACTTTCCTCGGGGCAGTCTCTCAGGTGCTTCCAGTGAAACATCTCTGGAGCTGGGACCAGTCCTGAGAACCAGCAGTAAGCTGGTGTGGGGGGCCAAAACACCACGAGCCAGTTCAGAAGCACAGGCTGGGCAGCCACCCTGTGACCAGGAGGAAATCAGCAATCTTTTAATCTTCTGCTCCCACTGAGTGGTTGGTTGGGCATCCCGGAGCAGGGAATAGCTGCAGGAAACGGGTGGCTGTAGCTTTACAGTTCAGAGATACTGAGAACCTTACAGAAGAAGTTTGCAAATTTTCTTTCATTTCTGACCCAAGATTATTTCAGTCTGTCTTGAATTTAACCCCAGACAGACTTGACTCGTTAGAAGTTTTGCTTGATTGAGTAAGGATGACAGGATTTTTAACCTGTTTGTTTTTTCTGATCTATTGGAAATCAACTCTCTAAAAGTATTCTGTGTTTCCCACCTGTATTGGTGACACCATTTTTGTTAACCTGGTGTGGATTTTCACTAACAAAAGATTAATGTCATAGAATCATTAAATGGTTTGGGTCCAAAGGGACCTCAAAGACCATCTCATTCCAGTTCTCTCTTTACCATATCAGTGTGTTATGGCATTGCTTTGGAGCACAAAGAAAGTTCCTGGAATGAGGGACCTAATACCTGTTGCCTTAACAGTGGAACTTGAACCACTTAGAAACGTCAAGTGCTTGGTACTCCTCGTTCCTCAAATTATTCTCTCTCTGTTGAGGGAGTTCCACAGGAAGCTCTTGAGGAAAACCCTGGTAAAAATTGCCCAGTGTCATTTGACAGATCAGGTTTAGTCAGGAAAACTGAAAAACTTCCCTCAGATCCTGGAGCGAGGGAGCTGAGCCAGGACAGGGCCCCAGTGGGAAGGGGCAGGGGGGCTGTTGGGAATAGGAGGAATGAATGAGAGCCCTTCCCGGCGGGCTGCGGAGGTTGGGAAGGTGCTGAGCCCCATCTGCTGGGGACAGCAGGCTCAACAGCCGCCCTCTGCTTCCAGATTCAGCCACAGGAGATCAGCCCTCCTCCCACGGCCAACCTGGACCGCTCCAATGACAAAGTCTACGAGAATGTCACGGGGCTGGTGAAGGCAGTCATAGAGATGTCCAGTAAAATCCAGCCCGCCCCGCCCGAGGAGTACGTGCCCATGGTGAAGGTATGGAGGCCGTGCCTAAAACTGGGCTTTATTTTATTTCTTGTCTGCATCAGCTCTTCCAGGGCTGTAGGAGAAACTTCCTGGCAAGTTGTAAATAAGGTTTTTTGTGTTTGTGGGGTGGGTGACTTTGGCCAGAGGCTGGAGCTTTGGATCCTGCTCTCTGTATTATTCCCCAGCTTGCCTGTGCTTATCCAGGGTGGTGAGTTGTATGCTGTCTTCTCCACATTTTCACTTTTTTAAGAAAAACTTTTTATTAATGCTTGTTTGGATGGTGAAACACACAATTCATGGTGGGATTTTGAGGTGTCTCAGCCGTGTTTTATCTCCTGTCTTATCCAGATAAGGAACTAAGTGTATCTGCTGCCTCCTGCATTCCTGCAGTTCTCTCATCTGTTCATTCTAAGTCTTGAAAGTTTATTTCCTTTTCTTGTTTTTCTTAGGAGGTTGGTTTGGCACTAAGAACTTTGCTGGCAACTGTGGACGAGACCCTCCCAGTGCTTCCTCCGAGCACCCACAGAGAGGTACGTGGAGCTCTGCTCACCTGAGCTCAGCCTTTACCCTGCACAGCCTCTGGTGTTCCCTTCTTGGCACGGGCACAGTTTGGTTCACTGAGCAGGCTGAACTCCTGGGTTGTAAGTCTACATTAAATGAATTTTACTACAATTGCTGTATGGACACAGGCTTGGTATTAGTGAGGATGCTCGTACTGGATGTAATAAGGAAGGTGATATAAACCCCAGTATTCCAAGTCAAGGAGACCCTCCGGGGGCTAATTCAAAGTCATTGAACAGGTAGTTGAGCAGAGTTTGGTGCAGCTGGAAGGTTTCCTGTAGTAACCTAGTTCTGGATGAGACTAAGAGCTTTCAGTGAAGTTCATGAGTAGAACCGTTTCCTTCCAAAATCCTGGAAGAAGTGGGACAAGGAGAAAGACAGAGAATGGTTCTTTAACTGCCATCTCAGAGAATCATCCTGACTCAGCCATGTGGTTAAGCAACCTGTATCTGCCTTCTTGACCAGTTTTATTTTTTAGAGCTACTTTTATGCTTATAGAACTGCCTTAGTAATAAAAAGTGATGGTTAATAGGCACCTGGAACCCCCTAACAAGGAGTTAGTGCCAACCTGTGGGTTAAAATCCACTGCTTGGGTCTTGGTGCTGTTGAACAGTGGGTGGCCCAGCAGCTGACAGGGCTGCTCCTGATCTCCACCCAGCGCAGAGCAGCAGGTGCCAAATCCCATCCGCTGCTCCCCGTGGAGCAGCTTCAGTCGCAGCTTCAGTGAGGGGTCTCAGGCAGGGGCTGTGTGTTCGTGGCATGGCTGTGGGTGCTGTGCTCCAGACACCCCCACAGCTGACAGAACCATGTCATTGCAGATCGAGATGGCACAGAAGCTGCTGAACTCGGACCTGGCCGAGCTCATCAACAAGATGAAGCTGGCCCAGCAGTACGTGATGACCAGCCTGCAGCAGGAGTACAAGAAGCAGATGCTGACGGCTGCTCACGCTCTGGCCGTGGACGCCAAAAATCTGCTGGATGTTATCGACCAAGCCAGACTGAAAATCAGCCAGTCCAGACCGCACTAAGCACTGAGGGAAGAGTGTCATCAGTCTCGGAATTCTGCTTGCGACAGGATGTTCTTCACCTTCCACCAGCAGTGAGGATTAACCCAGTGCAGTCCTGGCCTTCCAGCGCCTCTTGCTTCAGCAGACCTGACCGACCGCCGCGGGTTCTCTCATTGCAGCAGTTTAACCAAGTCTTTATCATAAAGCCAAGCTGGTCTGAGATTCAGGAGTGGCACGATCACAGATGAGGTTTGTACAGGAGCCCTGGGGAACTCAGCCACGGAGCGCAGGGCCCTTGACACCATCGCATGGAGCTGCCACAGGGTCACGGTCTCGGAGCCAAAACTGTTGGAGCAGCAGATTGGAGAGAGATATTGTGAAGAATTCGGGGAAACCTCAGGGCTGAGAATTCTTGCCCACAGTATATGAACTATCCAGACTGGAATTTTTTTTTATTAGAACACTTATGTCACAATATGCTAATCACGATTTACAGAGAAAGAATAAAAAGCTATATTTTCAAGACTTCAGTCATTTCAAGACAAACTAAAGCCCTCTTCATCTTCCTGCCTTTTTCTTTTATGTGACTGTGTGAAGCATTTGTTTGGAACTAGCTGTAGGACACAACTGAACACTCGTCTTTTTCACCAGGATAACGTGCCAGTTCTTTTGTAGCAATGTTGTTTTCCTTGGAAGTGAAAATGCTGCTTTGTACCAGAGCAATTCAGAGCTGCATTTAGAGGAGTTCTGTAACCATCCATGTCCCCCATTTTTATATAATTTATAAAGACAGATTAAAGCCATGATGACTATTTTAAACCCACTGTAGTTAACTAACCCATCCTTTTGTCTATCTTGCCTGGGAGGAGTTACAGTAGAGCAGTGTAATTAGATTTTCCTTGGTTTTCCAGTTATGCCATCTGTTCTGTTGAAATAAAAACCACACTCCCTTTTTGCTGTTGAGGGATATAAATTATTCTCAGGAAGAATATAATGAACTGTACAGTTACTTTGACCTATTAAAAAGGTGTTACCAGTGAAACTCTGACTGTATTATTTTGTGTGCATGCACTGCAGAAGAAATCACTGAGAATTTTCTCTGGAATTTTTCCCCCACCCTAATCCAGAAGCGTTTAAGAATTCATTTTTGCAGGACTTGAGAAGCAACAGTAAATAAGCACTGAAAGAGGAAATCCACATTTAGGAGTTCTTTGCAGAAAGCAGTTTTTCCTTCAGCACAGAACAAGTCAGTGTTACCACCTGTGTGACCTGTAATTACTTTGAAAGTCCTTTTGACTTCTTGAAATTAATTTCCTGGGGGAGGTTACTTTAAAAAGGGGATG
Source organism: Xenops minutus (assembly GCA_035221455.1). Classification (NCBI taxonomy): domain Eukaryota; kingdom Metazoa; phylum Chordata; class Aves; order Passeriformes; family Furnariidae; genus Xenops; species Xenops minutus. Next base: position 147,032,707 of record JAWWEE010000074.1, on the reverse strand, counting down.
GATGGGCAGAGTAACAGTGGAGGGTTCACCAGAGCTATTTTGGAAGGTCACTTGAGTGCTCAGGAGCACAAGGTCCAAATTCTCCTATGGGTGTCTGTCTTAAAATACATGAGCTTCCCACAAAACTGATTCCAGAAGATGGGATAGTGCAGAGTGCATCAATGTCTGGTTTAAATGTGGAACAACCCTCCTACACAACTTTGGAGCCCTTCTTACACACTTGGGACATCCTGCAATGCTTCATTTTCATTTAATACTTTGGAGTACACATTTGGAACAAAGCCCTTAACTTGTTCAATTGATCTGGAAAAGTCCTGTTTTGAAGTTATTTTAGCAATACATAGTTTTTAAGTTGCTCTTTTCATATGCAATGTTACAGCCTCTCCCACACCCACCCTTCAAAGCAGTTTTCAGAGACACTTTTTTTTCTGAAATGGCAAATTCTACACCTTACACAACCCTTGGGCCTTCTGAGAATTGCAGCTTTTCCCCACCTTGTGAAATGCACCTGATCCCTGCTGTGTTCCCATCATGAGAGCTGCACAAGTGGTAAAGCTTGAACTAGGTATGTTACAGCACAAGAGACTACAGCACCAATCAAGTCTCAGCACTTCTGTTAAATATGACCATTTCCTGCAGCTCCCAAGCCGTTCTCACATTCCATGCTCAGTGGGATTACATCACCACCTCTGTCCATGGGCTGTGGGTGCAGTGAGGAGCCTTAACTGTACTGATGCAGTTCAAAAAACTGACAAGGCAAGTTTAAAAGCCCCAGAGTAATGCAGGAAGACAGTTCTTAGACCTGCAGGTACTACTGTCATCCTCCACCCACTCCACATTTATCCACGTGAGACAGGAGTACAAGTAGATGTTCTTTATTACAGGCAAGTACAAAACTTAGTCAAAAAGACCAAAGCCCATGTCATCATCAGATTCCTCTGATTCTTCTTTCTTTTCCTCTTCTTTCTTCTCCTCGGCTAGAAAAGGAGGAAGGAGTCAGGTTTTATGTCCATTTTATCAGCCCGTGTCACTTGCTACAAAAGGCTTCATATACAATGACCTGAGCAGTCCTAAAAAGCTAACCCAGCAAGACTCAGAGAATAGTGTTTGCACTACTGGAAAAGGGGGCTTGTGCCTTGAAAAATGATTTTTATCAAACCTGAAAAACTTTAGAGGAGGCCCTGATGACATACAGGCAGATGAACCCCAACTCTGAGGTAACACTAATGCTCTAACACTGACTCAATGAGCATTTCTGCTCATCTTCAGCATTTCTGCAGAGGATGCTTTGCTCTAGAACATTCTTAGGCAGACTGTGAGGCACAAACCACATTAAACCAGCATCTGCAACTGGTCCTTGCAGAACTGTGGCTGCCCCCTCCCTGGCCGTGTGTGGGGGGG
>JAWWEE010000074.1:146959853-147019442 GCA_035221455.1 Xenops minutus | reverse complement strand
CTGGTGGGGAGGGGTGCTGTGCCCCGGCTGGGGAGGGGTGCTGTGCCCCGGCTGGGGAGGGGTGCTGTGCCCCGGCTGGGGAGGGTGCTGTGCCCCGGCTGGGGGGGTGCTGTGCTGGAGGGTGCTGTGCCCCCGGAGGGGTGCTGTACCCCTGGGGGGGTGCTGTGCCCGGAGGGTGCTTGGGGGTCCGGTCTCGCTCTGTGGTCACTTCTGCCAGCACAGGAGGCGTGGGCTGGAAAGAGGAGTTACCTCCCCGCTCAGGGGTATTTAATATTTAGGGGGAATACAGCTTAATACTGTGCGAGTGCGTGCACTTTGTTATTGGGACAGTGTTTTGGGCTGGTTTCTGTTGGAATTCCTACGTACAAACCTCAGTGTTTGGGTGATCGGCTCCCAGCTTTCTTCTATGAAAGTTTCAGAATAAATGGAACGTTATGCGATGTTGCTGTTCTCAGTGGTTTTGCATTAAATCTCTTCACTTAGAGGGGTAATCTAGCAAAGAATAGCGTAGTGAAATACAGGACCTGTAGCTTCTCTTACAGATGCTTCTTCTGTAAAAGCATTCGGGTATTGGGATCCACAGTTAAGTGATGGCTTCCTGCGGTTTTTTAAATCTGATTTGGTTTTCTACAAGGGACAGGAATCAAGACAGACAATCAGGATGATTGTTTTCCTCTTGAAGTACCGCTCCTCTGTTTTCACTTTCTCTCTTTTCTTTCTGCAGTGCACAAAAACTCTTACTAGCACAGCAAGGAGACAGGTCTCTGCAGCTCTCTGTGTCCAGAGGGGTGTTCATGATTTTGACACTTTCACGTGTAACATCATTTATATATTTCAGTACCAATAACTGTGTATAACTATTGATGTAATCCTTTGGTGGCTTCCAGTGCCAGGTTCTCTGGGGAAGGTACAGGTATACCTTGAGTTTACAGGTACTGATGGTGTTGTTAGTGCTGAGGCAGTTGTGTTCAGCTCCTGGTGATGCATCTTGTTCCAAATTGTGCTTAAAGAGGCAGATAATTAAAAAAATATTACCTGCCTGTGGGCTGAGTGTAGTTTTATGTGTGGGAGTCTCTTTATCTTTTATTTACTCTGTGTCTGATCCTACCACGTTCCCTTTCAGTCGGAATGATCTTAGTTCCAGTTGCTGGTTGCTGTTTACCTTCAGGGACCTATGTTCAATGTGAAAGGATGTGTTCCCCTTCCTGGAACAACCCTCTCTTCACCTCAGGCTCTTGGTAGAACAACTTTCACCAAGTTCAGGGTTGCTGTGGTGAGTGTCTCAGGCTCCTGCTGTTGTGCTCATCTTGGCCTTGTTTACTTCCGAGTTTATCTGTGTGGCTCAGCCCTTTCCCCGCGCACAGAGCTGGGCAGTGGCGGTGCCTGTGCCGGGCCATGAGCTGTGAGTTGTTCTCCACATGGTGAGGCTCTGTTTCCTTCCTGTGAAATCAGGCACGGAGAGCCTCAGCAGCGCGGTGGCTTCCAGACGGCTTCCTGCTGCACTCCGGATCACAAGGCAGGGCATCTTGGAGCTTTTTAGGAGAGCGTGGCTGTACTGTGGACCAGGACTGTCAGCAGGATGCTGTGCAAGGCTACGTGTGGCCTGTGAGCTGCTGGGGAAGTCCCCTTCCACACATTAGTCTGACACCTATAAAATTGAAGTGCACTGAAATCCTGCTCAGAGGAGAGGGCAGGAGTGTGGTTTACAGCCTCTCACTGAGCCACAGCTGCTGTGAATGCACCATAGCTCCAGCCCCTACACCTCTGTCAGCACATCCTTGACACCAAGCAAGTAAATGCTCTGTCCGTGTCTTCTGTAACCCGGGTCCCTCCCCCTGAGTCGCTGATCCACGCGAGCTACTTTGTTCTTCCAGCTCCCCCTGCCAAAGTGGACCCCGAGCTGTACGGAGGGTGCTGTGGTGCTGGACTCCTGCCAGTGTAATCGCTCAATTTGCCACAGGGTTTGCTATTTTAGTCTTAATTCTTCTTCTGGAAACACTATCAAGAGAGTTAGAATTCACTAATTTGAAAAAATTGCTGCCAAACGTGGAAACTTCGTTCAAACGTGCTGTTATGTCTGGAGTAAGATGGGTTTTATGCACGAGGGGCACATCATGAAATCACTCTTTCCATAGTTAGGAAACCTGTGATCCCTTTTCTTTTTTCTCAAGTGCTGTCTGAGTTACTGACTTGGTGTTGAATTTGCTGTAACGTTGTGCCCATACCTTTATTTGGCTTTCAAGAAACTGAAAAGTAAAAAATCCAAAAATCTGATAGTGTTTTTTTTAAGAAAATTTTGATACTGCTGCTTTCTGGTATGTCTTTTTCTAGAAGGACAGATAAATATCAAAGTGGCATAATAGAAATACTGCCATTTACTTAAAAGTCTCGATTAAAAGTTGCATAAACTTCTGGAATTTATACTGCTTGGTGTTGATGTACTTACAAATTCTAAACTTTGCACGCCATAGATTCCTTTTTATTCTTTGAAAGGATTTTTGGGGTTTGCTTGCTACAGAAGGTCTTAATTTATTGTTGAAGCAGCAGTTTTTCCAGAAAAGGGTGTCTTCATGAAAGGGATTATGGCTTTGCACATGAAATAGAACCTTTTTTACCCAGCACAAGAAACAACCTTATGAAACCAGGGAAATTAAGGGTATTTTCTCACTTGTTTAGTTGTAAGGTACCTCTTTAAAATTGTGAATAGACTGTTGAAAGTTTCAAATCTCTTTTGTCTTCCAGTGCCTCTGCTTATTTTTACCTCTCATGAATTTTCTTGACGATATTAAATGTTGGATGTTGATTCTCTCAAAGACATTTCAGTCCTAAAGTGTGATGCAGGGAAGGGTGTAGGGCGCTTCAATCCTAAAATGTGATGCAGGGAAGGGTGTAGGGTGCTTCAATCCTAAAATGTGATGCAGGGAAGGGTGTAGGGTGTTTCAATCCTAAAATGTGATGCAGGGAAGAGTGTAGGGCGCTTCAATCCTAAAATGTGATGCAGGGAAGGGTGTAGGGTGCTTCAGTCCTAAAGTGTGATGCAGGGAAGGGTGTAGGGTGCTTCAGTCCTAAAATGTGGTGCAGGGAAGGGTGTGCTCATGCCTTAGTTGGGGTGGTAGAAATGGCAACATCTTCATCTTGTGCAGTTTAACTCCATCAGTGTCCTCTTAGCTTGTGTTTCAGCAGCAGCAAGAGCTCCTCTGTACCCCTGTCAAAGTTCTGCCCTTTTCTTCTTAGAAAGGCTTTTTATTTTCTTTTGGGGGTCAATCTGGACCTGCTCTTACTGTGCTAAATCTGCTGTATCACAGAATTGCCCAGTTTCTTTGGCTTACTTTTAGACAGTGAATTAATGCTGAAACTCATTGTAAGCTGCCACACGTAGAGAAGGGAATGAGAACTTCGTGTAGTTTCATCTTCCTTTTTTTCATGAGAGTTTGTCCTAAAAGTGAAATTGCATATGACAAAGTTACAGCCCACAACACACAGCATAACTTTTCCAGGCATATTGTTGTCATGATCAGTAACATTTCCTAAGGAAGTAAAAGATTGCCTCAGATAGCTGCGTATTCTTCAGGTGGCTTAAAGATGAGGTTTGATGAAAAGATAATTGGTGGTGTCAAATGTGCAAACAAACTTTCTCCTTTCCTCCGTGAACTCAAGGCTCCTATTTGCTGTTTAAAAGTGAAACGTTTTCAGCAGTGGTTCTGTGACTGGCTCTGCAGTTACATGGGGTTTTGTGCACTTATTTTTAGCTTGTCTTGGCGTTCTCTCTCGCAGAATCGTGTGCTCGTATGTGTTTGGTGGTGTGTTGTAACATATAGAGAGTACAGAGGAACAGCCAGACCTTTCTGACTTCCAGGAAAGTTTTTTTTCACAATTTGTACCCTTTCCTTCACTGCTATCACCACCACTCTGCTGCTGTTTCACAGGGGGGTGGTAAAAGCATGTAAATGTTTTAACTCTGTAAGAGAAAATATGTCTTAGATTATCACATGATGCTCTTCTACCCACTTAGAACTGTATAGGAGGGAAAGATTTTTCCATTTCAGAAACCAGTCTGTTTGAACACTTCTGGGTTTCCAGAAATTGCAGGGATCCAGCAGATGAACTCAATAAATTTCTGATTGCTAAATTGGCTTTGCAAACAGAGACAGTTCTAACGAGGCACTTTACATGTCTAATCAAAGTCTTGTTCATGTCAGCTAAGCATGCACTGACAGCAGCTTTACAGAACTTGTAAGGCTTGTCAACATTCTGTTGTGTTTTGCCTCCCCTATTTCACGTTTAAGTGAAATATCTGGTCATACTTTTAGTGATGGAATTTCTAATACTCAGCCTACCAGAAAATATTACTAAATTTGAAAATGAAGAAAAGTCAACCTCCAGTATCTTATTTTTGGTAAGTTATGAACTAGAAAAAAAATAGCTGGTGGAAAATATTACGTAGTTGTAACTCTAGTGGCTGTGGGTAGGGATCTGTTCCATGCATTGTCCAATTAAGTTGTTTTATTATCCTGCATCCTTTCTGATGTACTCACAGAGCAGCCCACCAGAATGTAAAGTATCTCTTATCCCATTGACTAGCAAAGTGCAGCACTTTAAACTCAGTGAGAGGCTGGTTTTGTTTTTTTCCCCCTCACATTTATTGTAATACCCAAACTGAACTCAAACATTTCATTATATGTTTTATACTATAAAAATTGGGAAAAGACAGGTCTGAATAGCATCAACCCCAGGCAGACTGAACTTGAGTATGTTATGTCTTACAGCAGAGCTGTAATTTGTTAGTACACAGTCCCCTTTGGTAGCCATTTCTAAGAATTGGTCCTTTGAAGAGACTTTTTAGTACTGGCCAGGAAGTGTTTTTTTAAATCCTCCAGACTGAGGTGATGTCTGTAATTTTATATACTCAGGAGTGTTTTAATAGGTGGCGTCTTGTAGTGTGTTTTGTGAGCACCACAGATTAGCACAACTCGCTTTAACTTCTCAATTTTGATTTGTTTTGCTTTTACTGTTCTCTTTTCAGAGTAAGCTTAGTGCTTTTAAATACCAAGTTTTAGTACGAGCTGCTGCTTTATAGCTTTGCTGCAGCTGTGAAGCTGTGGGGTACCTGGTGCCCACGTTTCTGAGAAGAAAAGTTCTGTTTGTTTTGGTTTCTTAACTGTATGATTTCACAAAACTGGACATAGCCAAAGTGGAAGCAAACCATTGATTTAAATGGGAAAGTACTGTGGACCGTGACATAATCAAATCCGTCCAAAGCTTGCTTTGAGTTTTCTCTTTTGCCCCCTGTGTTGGCTTTTGGATTGGGTTCTCATTGAGCTGTCCACAGTGCTACCAAATTTTGTTACTATTTGGATTGTGAAATTTTCAATGTCTTTATTATTTTAATCACAGGTTTGGTGGGAGTCATTCGTTCTCTCCTGCTGTTATTTGTTTGTCCTGTTCTGTTTTTTGTAGCGCTGCTAGGTTGTGTTTTGTCTTTGTGTTCTGTCTTGAAGTGAAGTTGTTATGGCCCAGGTTCCAGCATTAATATATGTATGCCATAGAAAGTCTGTGTTGTTGAGGGAAATGTTAAAAAGTTTAACTTTTCAGAGAATCTGAATATCTCCAGACACCTTCAGCTTTGGACTCCACAGTCTTTCCCAGCAGCTCTTGTAGCACAACCTGATTTTGTTCCCTTGTACAAGCTGCTTTATAATCAGAAGGTGGGGAATATGCTTAATGTTAACTCCTACACCTGTATGAAGAGTTAAATCCCGTGGCATACAGCTCCATAAAATATGTGTAAGTCTGAAGACCGTGTGTTTAAACAGTACATGAATTTTATGTCTCATCATGTCACTTCTAACCTGTTGGGTGTGACTGAAACAAAGGGGTCTTTTGAGAAATAAACCAATCTGAGTGTGTCATTTTTGGGAAGCTTGAAAATGTACTTCTGAAACTGTGTGTGCAGGCAATGACATTGATGTTTTTGTCGATAGTCTAGAGAAAAAAGTAACTATTTTGTGGCCAGACCAGGAGTTGACTTGGCAGTGTCAGGTACCATGGGTGGCTCTGTTTGAGTTATTCATGTAATAGATTGGAGCATTGCAAATTTTGTCTCAGTGGTGCTTTTTTTATGTTCCTAGTTCAGTCATGAAATTTACGTTAGAGCTTATAAATGTGAGAAAATAATGAAATTTAAATTTCAATTTAGTAGTAGGAAGTGTGTGTGGATGTGCTAATTTAGATTGATTTTAAATAAGCCAATTTTAGAAGAATTCCCAGGAGAGGAGGTTTCACTGGCTTAGCTAGATCAATCTAAAAATTGTTTGAAGTTAAACTTGTCATGTAGATGAATAATGCTTTAAAACATAATTATTGCTGGGGCCTCTTTATATACCTTCTGAAACTTGTTTAGCAAGTGTTTGCTATTAAAGGATGGGCATCTGTTCACACAGGGAGTGAGTTCTGTCTAAATATTGCTGTTTTCTTCGCTTTGCTTATCCTTTGATAATGAACTTCATTGTCCTTTCATACAACTTGTGGTTTGCAGTGAATGCTCCCTTTCTGCTTATTTTTTATTAATTTCTCTGTTGGTTGTGCTCTCTTGGCCCATTATATATCCTCGTGGAGGACAAGACTTTGGGAGGGCAGGGGTTTTCTTGTTTGTGGTGATACGTAAGGTTTTTCAAACCATAGTATTGTCAGCTTCATTTCTGCTGACTTAGACATTTCTGTTGAGAAATCTACTGAGAGACATGGGTTTAAAAAGAAAACCCAAAAAACCACCAACCCTCCAAACCACAAATAAAAATAAAATAGAGAAGAAACCCAAGCTCAGGTAGAAGTGACAATACAAAAGAAAGCATGTCTTAGTGAACAAGTGTGTTCCATTTTGGGAAGAGCTTCAGTGTTTAATGAGGGAATGCTTAGGAATAACTCCTAGGGATTCAGAATATTTGCATAAGGGTGTGTTGTATAAAAAGTCAGAGCTTCTTTCAGAAGGAGTAAACTTCCCACCAGGGCAAGGAAATAAAGCTTTGTTGTTTGGATCTCCTTATGTGATCGGAATACAGTAGTGGTGGGTTTTTTTGTTATTGTTTGACTTGTAGATCCCCTTTAATGTCAAATTTCATGGAGGCCTCTCTGTAGCAAACTTGTATGTGGCTTTTGTTACCTTTCATAGCTGATCTTTGGTTTGTATTACAAGAAGCAGGTGGAGGAAAAAACCCTGAGAAGTAATGGGGAAAAAAATTCTGCTAGGGGAGTTCTGCTGCCAGCCTACACTCTGTGATATCTCAGTAATTCCACTATTATGAACCTGCATTTTGACCTCTTTGCAGTGATGCTGAAAACCACAGCCCTATCTCTGGAAACCGCATTAGGTACCATTGAATGTTGAAGATGCTCCTACAGCTGCTTTCACTGTCTAAAATGATAAAATAAAGCATAACCTCAGCTCTTAACTGGGAATTTTTCCTTTCTGAAACTAAACCACGAGAGTGTTCATGTTTTTCTAGATTAATCCAGTGTGGGTATGAGAAAAGATTTCTTTTTTTCAAGGAGGGCATGACTGCTTCTGAGTTACAGCTCAGCAGCTGAGTTTTGTATAGTGAATATTTTTTAGGGATGAAGACAATTTTTATTTTTAGATTTTACACAAAAACACTGCCAGCCAAAGTCCATGTGGGTATGAATGAGCTTGCAAAGGTACAGCACAAAATACAGCCATCTTGGCTTATTTCTTTAATTAGCTGAGGACAAATCACTTCTGTGTTTCATTAAGTTGTGTACAATGTGAATACCACAGGGAACGTGGATCTGGGGCCTCTGTGGCACCAGTTCCCAGCTGGTGAGGCACAGCACACTGGGAGGATGTGCCAGTGGCCATGGAATAAAGCCTGAGCCATTAGAGCTCGTTAAGTTTGGTGGATGTTGTGTTCCTGTGGGCACTAATAATACACAAGGCTGGAGAAGAGGCACGGGGTGTAATGGCAAGGGAAGGGAAAAGTGTTGGGGGAGCAGCGTGAGTTCAGGTGACTTCATCTGGCCAACATCTGCTCGTGAGCTGTAACACAGACACCAGTCCTTTCTATTTCTAAGGAAAAAAGTAGCCCATGCAAGACTGAGATCTCCAGGTGTGGAGGTAATGGAGTGTCACAGTGAGCCCTGCAGGTGCTGTGGTGTTATGTGATGGCACTTTGTGTGTGCAGAAGGTGCTGAAGTACTTAATGGTGGGGTTGGGGCCACGAAGCCCTCGCTGAGCTCAGCTCTGCCCCAGCTCCTGGGGACTGAATGCAAGTGCTTGTTTGTCTCATGTTCACACCAGCTAGTTGGATGGAAACTTCAGTCTGTGTGTTAAATTACTGGGAGGGTCAATCCTGATGTATGAAGAGGTTGTGCTTTACCAGCCTTGCAGTAACTTACAAGCCAAACTCCCAAAAAACAACGAAAAGAAGCAAAGACAGCGGAGGGCAGGTTAGGCTGTTTCCTACAGACCTGTGCAGTTGCAAGTGTCAGGTAATGTAGAAGGAGGGGGAGCCACATTTCTTTCCTAACCTAAATGCAACATTTCAGCAAACAAAGGATGCGGAAAGTATAATGTGGGATGATGAATATAGAATTTCTGGTCTGGTCTTCTCTAGGGAAGAAGCAACCTGAAGGGAGAAATAGGGGCCAGTGGGTCTGTTGATTTTTTTAAAATATTTTTTTTTTCCTTTCCCTCCACTCTCTCGTTAAAAGATGTGTTTATTCATTTAGGGCCTTTTGGAGTGGCAAAGAAGAGCGATTGTATTGAATGGAGGCATTGCTCTTTATGAATGCAGAAAATGCCATTATATTCTGTATTTCAAGTTGTTAGAAAAGACATCTGGAGTTAGTTCAACTTCCTTTTCTAAGGCATGGAAAAGGGAATGAATCATTATGGTTGAGTGTGTTAAATAGCACTAAGAATGTTCTCCATTTCCCCCCTTCATGGAGTAGAGGTTTGTCTGAAGATGGGAGTTATTTTGTACTTTGAATTCACATTTAGCTTTAAACTGGGTTGCTGACTTGTGGGTAAGCCGTAAGCATCCCTCCATTGTTTGGAGGACTTAGTTCAAGTTGCAGCTTGTAATTAAAAGCATTTCTCTTTATCCCTTCAGAAGGACTGTGGTAGTGCTTTGTCCAATTTCACGTGCAGGGGTGGGTGACACCACCTGGCCTGTTCCCAGTAAGGGTGGAAGTTCTGCACTTTGGGTGCTCTGTGGGTGCTCGGGTGGTGCTCTGCTCTGCTCGTGCCACTTGCAGGTGGTGAGAACCAGCTTGGTGGTGTTCAGAAATTTGGAGGCTGACTTTGAAGGTTGAGGCTGAAAGCAGAATGTGGGAGGAAAACAAAGTACTAACACTTGGTGTCTTTTGCTAGTTGACATTGTCCAGAAGCAGCTTGTGGGCTGGAAAGAACCATTCTTAGTTTCTCGCCTTCTGCTTTCTGTTGGAGCCTTGATCTCTTCCTCTTTGGTTCTCTGGCCTTTTGTTCTTAGTCTTTCACATATTCTTCTTTGGCATGTGGTCCTAACTCAGAAAGCAAACTGGGTTGATGTCTTGTCTTGTTTCTCCCTTTGATCTGTGGCTGCAGCCCCCGCTGACACCATTGGTGTCCGGGAGTGATTCCGGTCTCAGTGGACCCTGTCACCTCTGGCACTGGGAACACGTCGTGTCTCTGTCTTACAGAGGTCAGAAAGTAACAAGGATAACCAGGGGAACTGTCGATCTGTAACTGGTTATTTATTCCAGGCAAAATCATCGTGGAGTGGTTTGGGTTGGGAGGGACCTTTACAAACCATCCTGTCCAACCTGCCTGCCATGGGCAGGGACATCTCTCAGCAGATAAAAGGGTTGATGTGAGAGTTAACCTGGTTTGAATTCTTTTGCAAGAAGTGACAATTAATAAAAATCATGTCTAGAGTGTGTCTACTGAACATAATGAGACTACAGGTGTGCAGGCAGTGCTGTTTGTTAAGGTATTTAATTCTATACTACAACGCTAAGAAATTCGAAGCAATCAGGGAGAGTGGGATCAAATGTCTCAGTAGACATAAGGGACTTAAAATATGACCAAATATGAGGACAGGTCCTTCATGTTTGCTTATCAGTATTGAATCAGCCTTTGTTCTCATAGCTCACCTCAGTACATGCAAGGTGCTGTTGCCAGAAAGCGTGGTGGCTGCTCAGTGAGAGGCCTGAAAAACCTTAGAGAGGGGTTTCTTCAAAAATGATAACTGGAGATCTGATTACATCATCTCCTCAGCTGTCCTTGTGGTTTGTTAAAGTCTTGGAGATTAATAGATAAGTCCATAACCTTTTTTTTGTTGTGCATTATCTAGTCAAAAGATGTTACAGCCTGACTGAAGAACATCTACTTTCCATACTCTAAAACATGCTTAATGAGCAGCAGACAGATGTACAGGTTCCATGTAGATTTCTCTGCCCCCATAATATCAAAGGACTATGAGCTGCAGCTTTGAGTTTTCTTATCTAAGGGAAAACACTTCCAGCCTCTGTCCTATCATTCCCTAACGGTTCTTAACAGAAAGCCAGTGTGAAAGTTAAACTTCTTTATAAAACCCAGACTGTCAGGAAACCTGAGGACAGCACAAAGTTTTTTTGTAGTCGGATCCTAAAAAGAAAAGGCTGAACTCCCTGTGTTCCTTTTCTTCCTCTGACTATATCTGTGTCAATAAAATACATAAAACCTCTGTGCAGATCCTGTCAAGGATTTGTATTGGATGTTTTCCACATTCTTTCTGAATTCCCTCTCTTGCTGGTAGTTGAGTAACTATTTCTGGAAGATTGAGCCAGACTTGTGGCAGGTGCACCAGAACAGGGCAGAAGCTGGAACACAGGAAACTCCAGTTGAGTAGAAGGCAAGTTTATTTTACAACAGGGGAGGAACAGGTTGTAAGAGATATTGTGGAAACTCTGTCCTTTAAGATATTCAAAACTTGACTGGACAAGTCAGCCTGGTCCCTTCCAACCTACGTTACCCAGTGTTGTTGATACTCAGCTCCTCTGCAGCAGCTGCTGGAGGTTCCTCCTTTGCCAGTCTTGCTTCTTTTCAACCTGATCATGATGAACATGTTTGCCATTTAATTATTTCCTGCAGTTCTGGAGGCAAACCACTGAATGACTAGTTGAGGATAAGTTAAATGCCTTTTTTTTGCCCAAGAACCAATACCTTCTCTCTGGGTCTGTGTGGTGGCATCAGTGACTGACCTGGAGGCAGCAATGAACGTGCATGATGGTTGTACCAGAAAACACCCACAGTGATAATCCAAAAACCTTAACTGAAAGTGATGGTTCCAGATAAGGCTTCCTTCCTTCCTTTCTTCTTTCACCTTACTTTCATTTAGAGACTGTATTTTTAAGAAAAATGGTGTCTGCCTCTTGGCAAGTGTACACTGCATTAGCCCAGTGCTAAAACATACTGTGAGTTGTGAAAACATCTCCTGATTATTAAACATGCGTTAGGACTTGCCACACAAGGAAACTTATTGATATAATTGCACTGGTGTAATTACGCTCAGACGATTTCCTGTGTCGACAAGCCCTTTGATGCAACTACTCTGGCCCCTTCTTATGTAGTAACTCATTAGGCCTCTGACTGCACATTAAAATTGCATAATTTTTAGCTAAAAAATCTTCAGTGTGCAAGTTTAATGCTGACTGGCAGCGCTTGCAGCAGTTAGGCTTTAAAAAGTGGTCAAGAATGAAGGACAAAAGAAATGAATGCTCCCAGTCTGGGAAATAGTTGTAGAGCAAAACGGTCCTGAAAACTCATCATTACATAATGGTGTGGGTTTGGGAGCAGAGGAGCTGAGTTGTGCTCATCCAGGTGTGTGGCTCATTCACACGTTTTATAGACTAGGAGTGTCTTGGCCTGTCTACTCTGTGAGTCGCCCTTATCTCTGATTTTGATCCCCAGTAACGTGCTGGAGTAGGAGCACACACACAGCCAGCCTTGCCAGCCTTGCTTTTGCAGTCATTTTGAATGTGGAAAACTCAGTGTTGGCATTAAATTAGCATTGCTGTGATTGCCCAGGATTCCTCTACAGCCACTTCTCCCACCACTCTATTTGACAGAGTAATTTTGCTTGATTATTAATTTTATTTCATAAAACTGCCATAAGACTGTTATTTTTTCAATGTCTTTCCCAGATTCTTTTTTTTGTTGAAATTGCAGGTTTTAAGATTAATAGCTATGAACATTTAGTTTATGTAAATGGGATTAATTATAATAGGAAGTCTGGGTTTTTTCCTGATAAAAGTAAACCTAAAAAGAGTATACGGGCACCTCATTATTCCACACCCAGTTTACCCTAATTCACACTTGAAAACAGGGCTCTTGGTGGTCTCAAGCATCATATCAAGGCTGAAATGTTCTCATTATTCATTTTAGGGTCTAGGAAATAAGTGAGGAGCTTCCAGTACTTTATGACATGGGTGTTCCAGTTTATTAATCTTTCATGTTCTTTCTAGTTCCTTCTTTCCTTGACAGCACTTTAAAAGTACAATCCAGGAATGGATGTAGATTTTCCAGTGCTTTGCAGTACTGTTTTTCCCAAAGCATCCTTTGTGTTCATGAAGGTGTCTCCACGTGCCTTGGGACGTGACTTTTGGCAGGTTTCCTTGGGCAGGGCATCACTTCCAGCTCTGATGTCCAGTGGTATCCTCTGTGACACACCTCACCATGCTGCAGTAGGAACCGTGCACTTAGGAAAGCGTTGCTTTGTCCATACAGCTTCTGTCACATTGAGAAGGGAGTGATGGGAATTCTGCAGGAGTGCCTGAACAGGGGGTTGGGGCAGCCGAATGACTTTGAACATTGCAATTTGGTCTCAGGATCAAGACTCAAGGCTTCCATCGTGTTTTGGTAGAAGATGGAGTGTTATTCCTCTGCTCTGTCAGCACCAAATGCAGTGTTTTGTGATCTGCACTTCACAGATAGCTTGATTTTGCATTCTTGTTTCAAGGCAGTGGTCCAAAAAGAGAATTCAGATCAATGGCTGTGCTATTTATGTTTTCCCCCTGAAGTTCAGTTCCCAGCCCTCAGTTCTGTAGTTAACACACATGTATCTGTTTCAGGCACCAGAAATGTAGGCTGAGTGCTTATCGGGTCAGTGCTGCTGTTTAATAAACACTACTTATCTCCTTGAAGCAACACCCTGCCATGAATAAGTTTGCCTTGGGAGTTGAGCCAGAAATAGCTTCCTTTTTTTTTTTTTCATTTTTTCTTTAATTGGATCATAAAAGCTAAATCATTGAAAAAACTATTTAAAATGAAAATACAGGTGGCAGTGGTCCTGCTTTCTGAACAGCTTGGTGCTTTTTTTTTCCCCTCCATGAGTCATGCAGGTTGTAAAACTGTTCACATCTTTCCCCAGGAGTCTGTGCCTCTCTCTCAACATTTCCTCTTATTCCCAAAACTGAGCCTGTGCCCTCACTTGTATTCACTAAAGCTCCAGTGGAGGAATGTAGTGATGTTGTTGAGCAACATGTGTTTGTGTTGATCCCGGAACAATTACAGATATGGCTTCATTATGCCTCTGTGAAGCAAAACCCAATCCCATTTTAATACAGAGGGAGGAGGATCTATTGCTTAATTTCAAAATTACTTAAATTGGCAGTATAAATAGCTAGTTTGGCTGTGTGTGTCCCCTTCCATGATGCTTGTCTTTGTGCTTCCAATTTTTAAGTTTAGGTTTTTTTGTATTTCTGAAAAGTAGTTATGACGTACCAAATCAGGCACAGAAAAAGGAAGGGCAGTGAAATTAGGATGTGGAAGTAGATACAGAAATGTTAGAAGGTATAAAAATAAACAGCAAAGAGGAGGGAAGTGCTTAATATTGATAACAGGTGGCCAGGTAATAGCTGTAAGGATGTGGGTAATGCCTGGAATGCAGAGAGTGCATAACAAGAAATGGAAATGTTAAAATACAAATGCCAGGGGCCTGGGCAAAAAATGAAAATATTTTTTAATGGGTGTTACAGGGTCATGGAAATGCACACAAAAAATCACAGAATAATGTTCATGTCTAGGAGTGAAAGTTGAAGTTTTAGGTCATGGAAATGCAGGTTTTCAGCATCAAATGTCTTTAATGTGGTGATCGAGTTAGTGTTGGAGAATCACAGGCTTTAGTGGCAATGTTTATAAAAGGAGGGGGGGGAGCAAATTGAATTTCAGTAACATGGCATTAAAGGGGTGGATGCCTCAGAATATGTTTGGAAGACAAGATCTGAAACAGGATTTTAAAAGAAGAATAAAATAACTAAGAAATCCCCCATTTGTCTTCCCAATGTCAAACCATGCTGTCTGGATTCTGATGAAATATTTGGTATGTGGGGAAACTGGTGCTGAAAGTCAGGTTAGTAGGATGGTAAAAATAGAGATCCTGATGAGTGGGAAACTGACCGTGGGGAGTGTTGAAGGGTAAAGTGGGGAAATGATGCTACTAGTGATGGAAACAGTCTTACTATTTCATTAACAAACTGCATAAATGTTAGGAATAAGTACATGAAACTTTACCATAGAGTGTAGGAGGCATTGTCAGGAAAGAGGACCTGAGCATCATACAGAAAGCAGCAGGGTAATAGATACAGGTTAAAAAAGTAGATATATTAAAGATAACATAGCTGGGAGTTAGTAGTGAGCTGGGAGATGATCCTAACCAACTGAGATGAGCGTGTGTGTACTGGCTGGGCACTGGATGGCCTTTACAAGGCAGTGGTTCAGCAGGCAAAAGTGGTCTCAGGGCTCATCAGTCTGCCTTTCCTGCTGAGAGATGAAAGCACCAGTGTGGTTCTGGTTGTGGTTGTACTGGATCCTGATGGCAGCTCATGTAGATTGTCAATTAGTCTTGTTCAGGAAAGGAGAGGTGAAAAGGCATTAGCTTGAAAAATGACTCTAAGGATGAGAATGAAGCCTGGTGTATGAGAAGAGACTAATAAAGTTTAGCTTAGAATTAAGTGTTAAATGGGAATTCAGTTTAAATCTAAAATTGCAGTCAGGAGCACTCAGTCTGAAGATGAGGGTATAACTTGCCAATGAATAAATAACAATGGAAAGATGTTTTCTGAGCATTAGAGCATCACAGTTCTGGAACAGCTTTGCAGCAAGGAAAGCAAGGGTGGAGAAGTGGTGACTGATGTGTTAATGAAGGGATGGGTATAGTTTCTGGTGCTCCCAGAGAACCGAGTTTGATAATCCCAGGAAACCACATCTGGATTCTTATGTAAGTCATGAGAAGCCTCCTGGGTTACTTCACATGTGAAGATTTTGCTGCAAGTTGTTATTGCTCCAGAATACCTGAGTACTGAGGCTGCAATACTCGAGTTGGTACCTTACCTCTCCCTGCATTCTTAATGCAATTTCCCGGATTGAAAGAATGGCAAGCAGCTATTGTGCTTCTGCTTCACATTGTCTCATCTGTTTGATGAATTCAGTACAGCAGCAGCAGAGTATTTGCTCAGTTTGCTTTCTGTGTAATGGAAGGAGGAGGATATAGTTTAATTCTAATACATAGTGTTTTCCAGATTGCTGCAGCATGGAGGAAAGTGGTGTTTACTCCAAAAAACATGGTTAGGTGATTTTACTTTAGTGTCTGTTTTGAAACTAAGGTTTTTCCCTGAAGGAAGAACTTGGTTCTCACTTTCCTAGCAGTGCCCAACTTGCTCTATGAAAATTCCACCCAGCTGACTTGTAGTATAGGAAAATGCAACTGATTTTGTTCAGTAATCAGGGCTAGGAAATACAGCAAATGGTGAACAACATGGGAAAAAGACAGAATTCATGGATCCCTCATAGCAGAGGTTTTTGATTATTTGTATTGTCTTATGCTTTAGATTGTTTAAAACCCCAAAATCTACCCATCTAAATGTGGTGTGCTTCCTTGGCCAAATAACCAGTGGTAAATTTTTGAGCTGTCAATGTGATACAGCTGATGGCTGAGTTGTGCTTTCTCTCTGTTTCAGTGCTCACACCTCCTCCACAGTTGCCACCACCAATACAAGGATATGCCTTTAAACCTCCTCCTCGACCGGATTTTGGCACTTCTGGGAGAACAATTAAACTGCAGGCCAACTTCTTTGAAATGGACATTCCTAAAATAGATATCTACCATTATGAATTGGATATAAAGCCAGAAAAATGCCCTCGAAGAGTTAACAGGTAATGCTGAGCTTTGCTTTTCCTCACTTTATTTGCAGTCTTGTCCTTTGAAAATGCTGGACCCATGTGCCTTCACTGATGGTTGGGAAGATGTGTCTGGCTGTAGCCACTGGTTGTACTGATCACGTCCAACTTTGCATATCCTTTGGCTTTTTTTTATTTCTCCAAGTCTTTATCTGGATTGAATTTGTCAGCATCTTAAGATGCTTCTGATCAAAACCACAGTTGACAGATGGATGAACTGTATTAACTCTAGTGGAGCCGGGTCAGTATAAGCCAGCTTGATAAACATAATTTAGCTTTGCTTGATTAAATATTGCAGTGCAGTTGGCTGATGAGTCCTTCAGTAGGGAGATGGTGTAACCAGCTTGTTTTCCCACCTTTCCCTACTCACACAGGGAGGAAAAACCCATTTGTTTGTGCTGCTGTGAGAGTATCATGGAGGTACTAAACTGGGTAAGAAATGACCCTCCATCAGTAGATTCTATATAAGGGAAAGCTATGCTCCTGAAATGGATAGCAAGGTGAAAACACGGATCAGTTGGCCAAGGAAACAAGCAGCTAGGTCTTGCATTTGGCACATGTGCCTTGTTAGTCAGAGTGTGCAACTTCATTGACTTGAAAAAGAGCGATGTTGCCAGAAGTGAAACTTGAGAGCAAGACTTGGCACTCACTGGAAACCACAAGTGTCATCATCATAACTACCTACATCTTGACTGTAGAGGATCAGAATGGCATGTTTATATATTCAAGAGCAAAACCTTTCCTTGTTAAAAATGCTCACATGGATAGAATATGAAATCATGAAAATGAACAAAGTGTGGAGCCAAAAAAGCCACCCAAAAGCCACAGTTTTCTTACTGCAAATCAGTAAACCCGAGGGCATTCTCCATTGTAATTCTGAGGAGTTGGTGATGATAGTGTTTTCATAAAGCGGCATCACTGTGCTTAGTTGTCCTTTTTTTGTCTGTGGTGATCCATTATAAACTTAATTTCTCAGCTAGTTGAGAACTGAGTTTAATTTCAAAAGCAAAGACTGGTGTTAAGCATATTAACCTGAACTCCCTTCTCACCTAAGGGCAAGGGCTGATTTCACTGAGATGCTGTTTTTGCACTGGACCCCTGAGAAACACTTTGAGCAGTCACTTTTTTCATAGTGGGAGCCACGAGAGCTTTGCTTGCAGTAACTAATGTCCCTGTCACTGCTCCAGCCCCACAAGTGCTGCTGGCTGGCCCACATTGCCCCTGTAGCTCCTCTGGGAGCTGAGTGCTGCACAGCTCGGGGGTGTTGTGGTCCTGTGTGATCACCTCTGTTACGGTCCAGCATGTGGGTGCTTGCCAACAGCAGGGAGCATAATTATTCAAGCAGTTTTTCCCACTGAAAAGGCATTATATTCAGCTGCAAGTTTTCTCCACTGCTCTGCTTTGTCAGGTCAGTCACCCCTCTGTGGTGGTAACAGGAGCAGGGAGAGATCTGCTCAGATTAAATGCCTTTTCCTGTAGCAAAGATGATGTCCTAAGTGCATTCAGAAGTGGCGTGGTGCATGTTTCTCAGTGCAGTGTGGTAGGAATACAAATTGGATTCACTTACTGAAATGTATATTTTATTTCTGTGGAGTTCTTGCTGCTATATGTGTTACCCTGGAGATGTATCTGCACTCTCCTGCCCGAGTTATTGTGAGCTGTGACCTTTCAGTCTTACGTGTGTACCCATATTTCTGTGTGTGCTTAGATAAGTGTATATAGGATTATGCAGGCTGCACATGTAATGCAGTTCCAAATGATGTTTTTTTCCCAGGTGTCTTACATGTTTCTAGTATTTTGGTTGTGTAATTCAAATGTATATTTTTAGTCAGTAGTTTTTATCATTACATTATATGTTGTAACCTCTGAAAAGGATAGAGGGAGATTTCTATTTTCTCTATTCCCCTCATTTGTCCCAGCTTCGTTCTTCGGTTTTACTCCAGGACTTAGTCCAGCTTGTACTGTTGGCCCTGCAGACCCACTGCAGGATGTGGACAGTGTACGTGCAAGTTCCACACTGAGACATGAGCTGGCCTAGAAAACACACAGCTGAGACAATGTGCTGCTGTGCCAAAATAATGCAGCCTGGCTGCAATTCCTCATGTGTGGCAGAAAGGCCAGGTCTGTCTGGGGAGTTGGACAGGCTGAGTGAGCAGTGTGAGTTTGGTTCTACACTGTGCATGCCCTCAGCTTAATTCACAAGGACTCCTTCAAGGTGCAGGATGAACCAGGATGGTCCAGTTGCTGGCCCAGAGTTCTTGGTGTGCTTGCATGAGCTCAGCAGAACTGTAGTTCCAAAGGGCTGAAGTTAGTGAGTTGGTAAATAACTCTTCTTTTCTTTTATCTTCCCATGGAGAAAATAACTTAGTTTTCGTTAAGATATCTCCACCCACAGCTGAGAAGCTCTGTTGCTAAATGTGGATGTGGTTTGAAGCTTGGAAACATTAAGTGGAAGTGTTCATTTTTTATATAAAGCAGTTCACAATAAGAACTTGCTCGGAAAGAGAGTGGGGTTTCCACAGCTCAATCTTTAACTCGAGGTTGAAAATTACCTCCTTCCTCCCACTCTTCAAATTATCTGCTTGTTGAGTCAGACACTGCAGACCTGAGGCAGATGTTACTGGGTCAGATTTGATTCATCCTGCACAGGAGGTCAGAAGAGTTTCTTTCAGTGGCCACATCTTACTTAAAGATAAGTCTGAGACACAGCAAAGAAATTACCAATTAGAAAACAGTCTTAATTGTCTTCTTGAATGAGTTCAGAGTTTCATCTCGGATTTTGCAGCACTGTCATACCTGACTGTGTGCTGGGTTAATTACCTTGCCAGGTGGAGGGGTGTGAAGCAGCCACCTGCAGCATCTCTGAGCTGGTGCTTGTCAGCAGTGCTGAAGGGACAGGGGTTCCCTTTCTGTCCCAGTTTAACCTCTTAATGCCCCTTTGCCCCAGGCTGTGTGTTAAGATATTTTGGATATTACACATAGCCTGAAGGATGTCTCTCTGGGACATTGGGACCAAAGACCTTTGGCATCACAGGCTGTTACTGCTCCAGTTGACCTCCCATGGCTGTTGAACTGCTTTGCTTGACCAGAGTGTAAACACTGTGGTTTGACAAGAACTGTGTGAGTGATTTCCCCATTCATACAAATGTGCAGCCTAATTCCAGCCATGCTTAAATGAATATTTTTAATATGCATGGTCCCAGTGAAAGGGCATAGCCAGGTCTGTTGGATGGATCCCAGTTTTGTTGCGGGCATGAAAAAACTGAATTTAAAAGTTGTCTTAGAGCAATGCAAAAAATCTGCATATTGCTGTCATCTTAGAACAGTTGTCATTACACAGAGGCTTACACTGTAAACTGGGGTAGTGATAGTTTTGAAAGCTGCTTAGGCTGCTGAGCTTTTGGTCTGTGGTCCTCTGCTGTAGGACAGGGGAGCAGAAGCTCCAGGAGATACCCAGCACTCTTGTTTTCAGCTTGAGAGGGCACAAGCTTTCACTTCACTACTTTCATTAGATCACAAAAAAGAGGAAGGAAAGTTTAAATCTGAAAAAGCTAAAAATAGCAGTTTTAAGAAAACAGTTTAGTCTGTGGAAACGTTGCTTTAATTCAGATCAGTCAAACAAACCTTGCCTTTAATAGCCAAAAATGGACAACCCTTTCATTCACCTGATGTCTCTGTTGGTAAATATTAGTGTTAGTATTCATCTGCTACTTAACATTCAAAGTAAAAAGTTGAATTACCTTAATCTTTTTGTATTTTCAGGGAAATAGTGGAGCATATGGTTCAGCACTTTAAAACTCAGATTTTTGGGGATCGCAAGCCAGTGTTTGATGGAAGAAAAAACCTTTACACAGCTATGCCGCTTCCCATCGGGAGAGATAAAGTAAGTTTTAAATAGAAAAGTTTCTAATTGAAGATTCTACCGTGGTATTTGCAGAACCTGTCTAATAACTGATAGAACCTGATTGTCTCTTTCTGGGGTAGATGTCTCCCTCCTGCTGTTGTTGCTCTGCTCAGGGTGTGGTTTGCCAGGACACAAGTGTGAGCTTGTTGCTATTGAAGTGGTCAGTCCCTGTTCCATATCCCTTCTTTCCTCCCTCTCCTTCTCCCCACTGGTGTGGTTTCTGCTGCATTGGTGAGCTGGATCAGCTGCCCCAGGCAGTGGAACAGCTCCAGGCTGGCACTAGGGAGAAAGTGAGAGCAGAGCTGAGTTTAGAGAGGGGATTGAAATGCCCCTCTGGGCAACAGCAGCTGTTGTGTCACCTCACTAATCTCATCAAGGCCCACTATAAGCTTATTCTCGCTATCAGTAGCTGGATGGAGCTCCTCCATCTCTCTGTTGCCTGTATAGAACCTCTTCCCTGATCCTTTATGACTGAGAGCCAAACTAATTTAAGCTGCACAGGTTAAGACCTGCTGTCTTGACCCTGGGGCAGTTGGAGGGGACTGTTCTGGGGCGGTGACCTCTTTGGGCTCAGGTTGGAGCTGCTCCTGTGCCCATTGACTGGTGGAGTAGAAGGGACTTTGTTGGAACATGCTAACACACAGGTCCTACAAAATAATGTAGTCTGTGCATGTGTGATCTAAGATCAGACTGAATTTTCTGTGGCCTTTTTTCATGCACCTGGGGGAGGACACAGTCACTCCTGTTGGTAGTACAGGAACGTACCCTCCTGCTGTGGGTGCAAGGTGAGACCTGCACAGTTACAGGGGAGGGCTGCCCTGTCCTGTCGTGTCCCAGAGGAGTTGATTACAACCTCAGGAGACAAAAATAACATGGAGAAGGCAAAGGGAAATACAGAGAATTGTAGAAACTGGGAACAGAGCTCAGGTCTTCTGAAATTCAGCAGCTCTAAAATAGTCCTCTGCTGTCTCATATTGTTTGCCTGTGCAGTGCTTGACATAGTTAATATTTCTACTTGAATCAGGCTCTTAATCTTATATGTGCAATTTTTATTTCTCCCCAATCTCTTTAAGTGAATGTGATGCAGTAAAGGTCAGTCTCTACTCCAGTCTTAATTATTTTTCATTACCTGATAAGGTAACATCTGGGAAAACTATAAAGGACTCATTAAAAGTATTAGAGATTGGGTTTTTTTCTCATCCAGTTCCCAGTCTTGCCAGAGTGATGATCTCTTGCAATAGGTAGTCACTGAGGAGGTATTTTTAGTGGAGGTTTAGTGAATAGTTCAGGTGCTTTCATCTGTGGCTCGCATTTAAACTTGCTTTCAATAAACTGCCTTTTTTCCCCTTGTTTCCCATGGGATACAGGACACTGTCAATTGTTCTACTCTACATATATTCACGTTCCCCTGGAGGAAGGAGCTAATGGAGATAAATCTTGAGCCATTTTAAAGTTGACATGGGGAAATTTAGCTTAATGCAGGAAATTTTTACATGGTGCTAAACTGGTTTAAGCATGATTTAAACCACTGTGAAGCTTTGTAGGTATTAGGACTTTCCTCCAGCATAATTAGATTAGGTTTCTGTGGTGGGGTTTTTCTTGACTGTTCTGTACATAACAAATGAGTAAGTTTTCTGCACATCTGATTACATTTAGGATCATATTGAAAAGATTCAGGAACATGCAATGATTAATACATGATCCTTAATCTAAGTGGAAGAGCTTAATTTACTGGCAGTATGCATTGGTGGTGGAAGAACTGATGCTAAACAGAGGATTGACACCAAATTGCCAATATTTTTTCCCCCTGCTGTTGCTCTTTAGCTTAATTAATGCACTCTGTCCTCATCTCTTGTCTGTAGTGGTTGTTCTGGGTTTGGCTTTTTTGGTCCTTTCTGACATCCCTGCTTCTTTTCTAACCTTTTTTATTATATAAATACTTTTCTCCTTGGCTTTCATGGTTATCAAACCTTTTTTCATTCCTTCTTTATTGTACCAGATTTTTAATCTTTAATTTCTTCATTTCTTTAGACCTCTCAGAAGAAATACGGAATATGTAAATATTAATATGATTTTTTTTTTAGTTTTTACTTTTACACAATGAGAAGAAGGGCATGTATAGGACACTGTGAAGGTAGGAAGATATTAATAGTCCCCTCTTTCCTTGTAGGTTCAAGCAGCAAACCCAGGTCAGCTCTAACAGCAGCTTTGTACTCAATTCCTTCTTATTTACATATTTCCCTAAAATGTTCTTCTACAATTAAAAGCTAGAATTTAATTTTAACTGAACTTGTGTTTTCCCACCTAGCAAGATTCCAGAGCAACTGATAGATCTTAACCTACATCTTAATTAGTCTAATTAGAGAACCAGGAGTTATGAATGAGCAGTTCAGAGCAGTTTGATCCAGAAATCCTGCTGCTGGTCCCTTTTCCAGAAGGAAAGTGTTACTCCTGTCTGGCCCCAAACTTACTCCTCTGTCTATTTGAAGTACATGACAGAAGCAGAGCTTTCCTACATCCATATCTTGAGGTTTCCAAACAAGTCCATGGGAGGTAGGCACCCAAATATTTGTTTGGAAACACTTCGTCTGTTTTCCTCGAATCCCTGGGAACCAAAAGGTACACTGTGTTCTCAAAACATGATAAAATAAACATGTCATGTTACCTATATTTTATACAGAAGGAGAAGTACTAAGAATTCCCCAGAAACACATGGTCAGGCTTAAATTTTATTATTTTTAAACAATGCTGTGCCGTTTTGTATGAGTCATTCAGACCACATCAGCTTCAAGACCTATTCTTTTATAAAATGGCTTTTAATTTTTTTCTACAGGCTTAATGATTTTTCACAGCCTGACAGTAAAATGCCTTTCATTTAGTTCCTTTTGATGCAAAATCATGTTAGCTGTGTTGCAGCTGAGCAGTGGGTCTAGCAGGTAGCAGGTTAGTGACTGAGATTTTAAATTATTTTTTATTTGGGAATAGATTATAAATCAAACATTAAATTTTGCGTTAGAGTTTATCCCTAATAGTAAAGGACATAGGAAAATTCACATGGAAAATTGCTTTGTCTTGAAATTTTTCATACGTTGTTTACTCTGAGAGTGTTCATTTTCTTTATCCTACTTTATTTATCCCACTCTTAAAAATACAGAATGGGATAAATAAACTATTACTGAGATATGTAAATTCTAGTTAGCAGTTATTAAAAGTATATGTGAACTTGTGGATGAGGATTAAGGATACATCTTTCTATATTTTGATGATTTTTAAAAAGTAAACATAAACTTTCAGTTGTGTGTAAATGAAGTGAGATATTGAAGGAAAAAAAAAAACACGAAGAGGAACGTTGTATTTAAACCTTACTTAATTGAGCAGTGACTCTTAATTCTGTTCCTCTGCAGTGGAGTCAGACCCAGCAGCAGAAACTGCTCGGTCCAAATGCAGCAGCTCTGCCTGGAATAGAAATTCTTCAGTCCTGGGTCTTTTATTTCCATCAGGGATGTGGATTCTGCAGCACGTGTAGCCCTGTTCTTCATCTTCTTCCATTCCATTGTGACGAAGGAGATTCGTAAATTGAAACCAGGAGAGGGGGTGGAAAAAAGCAAAATGAAATATTTTTTTTTTAGATGAAGGGTACCAACAGTTGTTAATAATCAGATTAGTTGTGTATTAACAGTATTGGGAATAATTACAGATGGGTTCAGGTTGGCAGGAACTTTAAGGATCATCTCATTCCAACGCCTTGCCATGGGCAGGGACACTTTCCACTAGAAAGGTGGAAAGGTTCCTCAAGCAGAAATTATGAACCTTGGTTTGGAGGAAGAGAGAAGTTGAAAGGACAAGGCAGACCAGGTGTGACACTCTCCCACCTGCTGGAAATGCCATGCGAGTTGAGGACCTTTGGATGGTGTGGTGGGAAAAAGGCTTCATGGAAAGCTTCCAACCTGTGTGAGCTGAAAACCTGTGCCTGTGTTTGCACAGCCTTGAGCAGAGCTGACCTGGGCCAGACCCACCCCAGTGACCCCGGGATGGGACTGCAGTTCCCTCTGCTCTCCCACACCGCGGGGCCTTCCTTGGCTCAGCTTGGCTCTCCTGGGGAATGGTGTTTGTTTTTGAGAGTTGCAGCTGTAATATTAATTTTGTGTGCCTACTACAGCTGGTCAGCTCAGTTTTGGGGCACACAGGAAGGCTTGTTGTTTGTGTTTTTCTTTCCTATTTTTGGTCTGAGGAATTGAGCTGTTGCAAGAGAGCAGATGCTGGTTTGCTGGTACCCACCTATTATTTTTGCTAGTCCACTAATTGCAGTTTGTCTATTAAGTGGATGCCTTTTATATTTAAATGACAAGTACCCAGGACAGGAAAAGACAACGTTTTTGTTTGTATCCAGCATAAAGGATACTCTGATCTTGTTATTTCTTGTAGTCATGCCCACAACTGCTAATCATTTCAAACAAGCCTTAATTTTAGTCAGCGTAAGAACTTTGGTGCTCAGACTTTCTTTGTTTTAAGAAAGAGGAGAAATCAGCATTACAAATAGTTACAAGTAACTGGATGAAGTAATTTGCCATAATGTAGTTTGTCAGTGTTTTTTAGACAAAAAAAGTCAAAGTAGGGCATAAGATGGCAAAGAAGTGCCCCTGTTTCCTTCTTGGAAGCATCACTGGTACATGGGGGTCATCATTTGCTCTTTCTTTGGTATTTAAAAATAGGAGGGTGTTGGCTTCAGTGGGTTTTTGGTTGGGGGGGGGGGTGGGTTGGTGTTTGGGGGTTTTTCCTTCTCTTTTAAAGCTCCAATTTTCTCGTGTTTGACATGTGTCTACAGCAATAGTGTATAAAGCACTCTGGTGCTCTGGAGAGCAAACAGGAGAAATTCATGAGCCTTGGCAGATGGTGACAGCCCATGTTTTATTTCAGGTGTGCAGGAGCTGACATGGGCAGTGATGCATTGGGTTATGGTAGGGATCTGAAGTCGGGGGATCGGATCGTGCCCGAGACCTCCCAGTTGATGCAGGAGCTTCCAAATCACTGCGTTGCCTCTCAGGGGGAGATGGTCCCGGCTGGGAAGCATGCCAGGTTTCTGAACTACACCTTGGGGAAGGTCTTAGCTGCACAAAGAGGCTGTACCTAATGTATGCTGCTGCTTCATCATTGCTTTTTTCTCCTCCCATGCTTCATAGGGCTGTTAAGAGGAATCCATCGTCCCTTCCAAGCCCCTTCCATTTTATCCCCCCTTTCAATGGAAAGAATCATCTTGGTTTGTTGTTTGGCATTGTTGCAGGTGGAGCTGGAGGTGACGCTGCCAGGAGAAGGAAAGGACAGAATATTTAAGGTGGCTATAAAGTGGATGTCCTGTGTGAGCTTGCAGGCTTTACATGATGCTCTTTCTGGTCGGCTGCCAAGTGTCCCGTTTGAAACCATCCAGGCACTGGATGTAGTGATGAGGCACTTGCCTTCCATGAGGTGAGGGGAAGACCTTGACGTGGTTTAGGTGTTCCTTGAATGGCTTTGGTGGCTGTTTGGGTAGGATGTGCTTTCATAGCTCAACCACAGCAAGTGACAGGCTTAGGCAAGAGGCATGTGGTGCTTTCCTACTCATCCGGTGGGATTAGGAGCCTCCAGCCTGGACACTTTTGCCCTGGTCTGGTCCCCCAGTTTGTGTGCTCTCAGCTCAGGGATGCCCTGCCATCTCCCCCTTTTCCCTGTAGCCTTGGAGAAGGAAGCTCTCCCCAAGTGGGAAGTACTTGGAGGTTGGTAGAGGTGGAAGGGTGGTTTGAAAACAACTCGTTAGCCTGTTCCTCTGTGTCCTTGGGCAGATGTTTATTGCCAGATTTGTATGAAGGATACAGTACTGGGGGGACATTAATGTCACCCTATATGGCTGTTGTTATAGAAAAGAAAAAGTGGAATATTGCTTGGTTTGTTTTATTTTCCACATAAGTGGGATCTACAGCATTTTCAGTCACACCCAAGAGATCCTGAGCTTAATTGTGCTGCCACGAAACAAGTCACTTAAGACCACTTAAGAACAAAGTTTAGTAGGGCTGAATTCACTTTTTGGAGGGCTAAACAGGGAATATGAGTTAAATTTAAATGACTTTAAATAGCCTTATAGTATGTTGATTTTATCCTCATGTTACAGATTCAAAAAAGTGAAATTACTTTAATAAGGTTTTACAGCACAAAAAACAGCCCACACTGTCAGAGACCTTTGTTCAGAGCAACATCCTGGCTCTGGATGTGATTAGTTTGCTATTAAATGTGCAGTACTTAATTATCAAGAGAAAAGGTTTACCAGAAATATTTATTAGATCACTGGTTTACCCACACATAATGTCTATGTATTTCAGAGTATGCACAAGTAAGGGGAGAGATCATTATATTGGTGTTTTAATAGCAGAGATGTTTAATTGTTTTCTTACTGAATCACAGCTGAATTTTTAATAGAATGCAAATAAAAAGTAGATAATGTTTTTTGTTTGAATTAGTAAATGTATTAAAGAGTATACTGAAAGTAAAGTTAAACAAACTGGAGCAGTAACCAGTTTCTTACTGTGATAAGCTGGATTTTGAGAGGTGCAACCTGAGTCCTGGCAGGAATCTCAGATTATTGATAATTTGGATCTCTGACATTTCTGTGCTTTTGTGAATAGGAATTTGCATTAGTTATGGCTTTGTTGCCATTTTGGCTTTGGTTTTCTGATGTGCATTTATTTGCTTTGTTGCAGGTACACTCCTGTGGGCCGATCCTTTTTTACAGCATCAGAGGGCTGCTCAAATCCTTTGGGTGGTGGCAGAGAAGTTTGGTTTGGGTTCCATCAGTCAGTCAGACCTTCATTGTGGAAAATGATGTTAAATATCGATGGTAGGTACTATAAAGTAATTTCTGTTTCTTCCTTCTCTTTAATAGAAAGGTAAAACTTCAGCTCCATTTGTTGGATTTCTTAAAAATGTCCTCTCTGCTGCTGTAACACACCATTAATGTTTTGTCTGCAGTGTCTGCAACTGCATTTTACAAAGCACAGCCAGTGATTGAATTTGTATGTGAAGTTCTGGACTTCAAAAGTATTGAAGAACAACAAAAACCTCTGACAGATTCCCAAAGGGTAAAGTTTACCAAAGAAATAAAAGGTAATAATCATATAAAGCTGCTTTATCCTGTCTGGTATGTCACCATTATGTGTGCAAAATGCTTTCTATAGCAGTCAGTGTATTGGGAGACAAAAGTTTAATATTTTTCACTTCTGAAGCATATCAGTAGTGCCAATCCCAGTTCCATAACAGAGGTAATCCAGTTCCTAATTTGATGATTTCTAAATGTTTGCAAAGACTGGGATTTCATGGTTTTTTTAATTACTTAATCTTAAATTTTTCCCATTGCTGTCATTAGGATTTTCATATTCCATCTCCACTCAAGAGTACAATTCCAATTACTGGTATCAGGAGTTTTATATTCCAGATTTTAGTAATAATTTACAACGTAATTTTGCATACTTAGGTGTATTTCATACATATACTATCCTGGAAATAAATGACAGTTCTTTTAGTGTCTAGTGACTGAATCGGAGTACAGGAGGAAGAAATCATACTGGTTTTGTTCACTCAAGGTTTCTTCTGGGAAATGAAGGTCCTTCCTTCCTGATATTCCTGGGAGAAAGAAAGCAAGTTAAAAAAGCAAAACAAACTCCATAAATCTATCCTGCATGTTCCTTTCTTCTTTCCACAAAACACACACAAATATATTTTTGCCCAAGTAGAAGTCAGCAAGAAAAGTATAAATAAATCCCGACTTTGTGTTGGTTGTAAGTGTTCTGAAAAAATATCAGGCACCGAGTTGCTTCTCTGTGGCCTCATTCCCAAAGGGCTCCTTCCCCACTCTTAATTCATTAGTCCAGGGCTGTTTGCAATAGCTGGAGGTCTCAGAGACATTGTGTGTTTAGACTGAAAGTACAAACAAGGTTTTTTGTTTCAAGGAGGTTGTGTGCCCTTTTTGTCTTTTCCCCATCCTGGATTCCTTAGAGGTACAGAACTGGAATTCACAGAATGTGCTCAGTCTCATCTGTGAACTCTTGGGATTTCATCTTGTCTCTAAAGTTCTCTGGTGATCTTTGGCCAAAGCTCAGGGGTTCTGAATTTTAAAAGTTCTAAATTGAATTTAAAAAACACTATAAATTGCTTTTTGAGTTCTCTCTGGGATACTCTTAGGTGCTAAATAGTGAATGGCTTTACTGCACAGTTTTAAGTGGTCTTATGTAGCAGTTTAGGGGCTGACACCTTGATTTTGAAGAAATGGTGATACGTGTTTTCCAATTTTCAGGTCTGAAGGTGGAGATAACACACTGTGGACAAATGAAAAGGAAGTACAGAGTGTGCAATGTCACCAGACGACCAGCAAGTCACCAAACGTAAAGTATTTTGCTGCTCTTCAAGCACGTTTCATCTCAGGCTGGAAAAATCCCTTGCCTGCCTTACTGACAGAGGAAAAGTTGTCTTGAAAAATGATGCTTTTCTTTAGTTGATACCCTTAAAATATTCCTCAGAGAACTTTCCCAATTTTACTGTTCTTTTTGTTCTGTTTCATACTATAATGAATGTCACGGCATTTGAACCAATCGCTTCATTTTTAATCTGGGGAGTTTTCTGGTGGTTTTTTTTTTCTTTTATGGGTTTCTTCAACACTGGAAGAACAGGGTATCCTATTTGTAGCCTAATGTTTCTCACAACTTTTGAGTAGAAGGGTAATGTCAGTTGGGAACAGCTTTCTAATCTTGTTTATTGCCAATCTATTTTCCCTCTGGAAAAAATAAATGTTTCTTTTTAATCACAAACCAGTGATTTGCAGCTAACTTGAATATGCAGGTTTTGATTCCCATTTTTAAGGAACTGATATAAGGAACAAAACTGATGGCAGCTTTTTACAAGAAGATAACAGATCAGTATCTAAATCTGGTATTTCATTGTTCAGGCTTTGTTTCGTGCTCTTTCAGTAAAGCTTAACTTGGGCCAGGAAGTGCACTGGGGAACTGTGGGGAAGTATTTTGCATGAAGTAACAGCTTCTTCTCACATTTGTTTTCCAATAGATTCCCACTTCAGCAGGAGAATGGACAAACAGTTGAGTGCACTGTAGCTCAGTATTTTAAGGACAGGCATAAGTTAGTTTTACGCTATCCTCACCTTCCATGTTTACAAGTTGGACAGGAGCAGAAACACACATACCTTCCTCTGGAGGCAAGTAAACTCCTGGGTCCTGCTCTTTTCTGGGACTCGGGGAAGGGGGGCAGAGGGAAGAAGTTTCAAATGTTGACCCTGCTTTTTGAGTGGCCAACTTGAGAAATTCTGTAGTGCAGCAAGGAACCAAAAGATGGTTGCATTTTGTTTTTGACTTTCCTTTCTGTGGGGATGTTTTAGGTGTGCAACATAGTGGCAGGGCAGAGATGCATAAAGAAACTCACTGACAATCAAACTTCCACTATGATTCGAGCCACTGCCAGATCAGCACCGGACCGTCAAGAGGAGATCAGCAAGTTGGTGAGTGTTGTGTCAAATGTGAGTCAGGCGTAGGGATGGAGTGAATTTTGCCTACCCTTGGCAGGTACTGCTCGTGCTCTGCCCTGCAGGCAGGTGCTGAGCTCAGTGTTTATCAATTTCTGTGATTGCAGATGCGGAGTGCGAGTTTCAACACCGACCCTTACGTTCGGGAGTTTGGAGTAATGGTCAAGGATGAAATGACAGATGTGACCGGCAGAGTCCTCCAGCCTCCCTCAATCCTCTATGGAGGCAGGGTATGTCCAGTGGATGTGGGCAGTCTCTGAGGGCTTCCAGCTGGGAGAACCTCGTGATAGGGTGGTTTGAAGTAATGTTGGATGCAGTGGGGTAAAGCTGTCAGAGGGGTAACGTTTAGAATTTATATTGAGGTTCTCGAAGTCCTTAAATGTCATGGCCACTTTGCATCTCCCTCAGTTGTCTCCTTATTTCTGAAAGCAAAGCTGGGTTAAAAATGTGTTTGTGTAAACTCAGAAGAAGGTGGTTGGGCACTGAACAGGCTCCCCAGGGCAGTGGTCACAGAGAGTTGGAGTGTTTGGATGATGCTCTCAGACACACGGTGGGATTCTTGGGGCTGTCCTTGCAGGGCCAGCAGTTGGACTGCATGATCTTGGTGAGTCCATTCCAAGTCAGGATATTCCATGAGTCACTGTTTGCCAGTACTCAGTGATGTACAAAATATCAATGGTACTTAAATTAGGTCCCTTTTGGAAACTTCACTGAGCAGCTGCAAAGTCAGTGTAGAAATGCAGGTTCCTGTTAACATTCCATACAAGGGGTGGATCCGACTTATCTCCATATTTAATTTCTATCTGCTGCTGATTTATACAACCAAAGGAAATGATCAACAATGAAAATGAACAAATTGTCTTGTTACACTGGTACAAGGATTGTTGTAAGATAGGGTGGATATTTGTACGGGGGAGAGAAGGGCCTGAGATCACAAATGACCTGCTCGTTGGAAGGAACTAGAAGCAAAACTCATGTTTGTTTAGCTTGACTCAAGTTTTACATTAGTGTTTGAGGGTTTTTTTCCTTCCATTTGCAGAATAAAGCAATTGCTACACCAGTTCAAGGAGTCTGGGACATGAGGAATAAGCAATTTCACACTGGAATTGAAATAAAGGTTTGGGCAATCGCCTGCTTTGCTCCCCAGCGCCAGTGCACTGAAGTTCATCTTAAGTAAGTGTGTTTTGTAGGAGGGGGATTTTAGTATTTGTTAGGGATGGAAGTGCCATGATTTCACTTACTCATTTAGAATATGTATTTTGTTGAATGGTTTTACATATGGCAGCACATCTCTAACAGTGCTTTTGACGTTCTCTCTGTGTTTTGAATGATGACAGTATGATTTCAGTGCCAGCAACAGGAATTCCTCCAACTCAGACTTAACAAAAGCCATTTATGCTCTGTGGCAGGTTCCTGACCACTAAGGCCTTAGGACAGAGTTTAAGGTGACTGAAATTATGTAACGATGGGTGTTTGTCGAGAGTGAAAGCTAACATGTATGTTCTCTTAGGTTTCTCTTCCTGGTTGGAAGAGCTTTATTTGTGCAGAACTTATGTAAAAGGAAAATCAAAAAGCAATTCAACTTTTTTCTAAAACGTTCTCCCCTTTCGAGTTCCTGGAATGTGCAAGTTGCTGTAATTGCCAGATGAGTAGGACTAGTTATTTTGTTGACTTAGACCATCTAAATGAAACTTTCAGATTTGTTTTCTTTATCTTTGGATGGAACGTGATGGTTGAAAGAGTGTTGTTGAAAAAGGCATCTCCCATCTTGGATCAGGGCAGGTGTGCAGGCCTGGGTGGGTAGCTGGCTCCTTCCTTCACAGGCAGTTCTTTCCCTTCGTGCATGGACAAGTGCAGCTTCTGGAGCTGCCCTGCCAGGTGACTCAGCTGCTCCTTGTGAGGTGAATGCAAGACAGAGATTGCTCATCCCAACAGCATTGCCATAACAGGGTTTCCTCAGATGATTTGCCAAATACCTTGGGAATTTTTCCCTGACAAGTGATGAGCAAAGAGTGGGAATCTTACTTTTTACTGCCCATTGTGTAAGGGAGGGACTTGTTCTCTCCAGGCACATGGCATGAACTAGGCTGCCAGGGAATTTTCCCTTTCGTGCTGTTTCTTCCTGTGGAAATACTGCATAAGTGAAGTGATTCAGTTTTGAGAAATGGGCAGAATTCTTCAACATAGTGAGCCAAAATGAAATTATTTGATGGCTTAGATGGAGTTTGTCCTTACCACGAGAGGATGTTTCCTCCATGCAGGGAATATTGCTGCATCCAGTTCCATCTTGTGGGCTCTTGTTACAACTTGTTGGGCAAGTTGGAACTCCACTGCTACAAATCTGTCAGAGCAAATACCTCCAAATTCCATAAAAGTCTTCAAAATCGTCCTGAAGAGGACCTTTCCTCTTAGACTCCCTACTTCCAGATAGACTTCTAAAGGCTCAAAACCTGAGCTGTTTTAGACTTGAATGTTAAAATCATTGAATGATTAGGGTTGGAAGAGACCTTAAAGATCATCTCATTCCACCCCCTGCCGTGGGCAGGGATACCTTGCACTAGTCCAGGTTGCTCCAAGTTTCATCCAGCCTGTCCTTCCACACTTCCAGGGATGGGGAGATGTTCTGCCAGTGACTCTGCTACAGGGGCAAGTACCTGTTTATCCTGGGGAAATACTTAGTGTGCCCATTTTCTGCAGGGAGCTGCAGGGCTGGAGCTCACACACTGTTATGATTCATGCAAGCTCACAGTGGGTTTGGAAGAAACTAGATCTTCACCCCCTCTCAGTGGGTGGCACCCTGGCACCCTTTGGTGAAGACAAGCAACTCTTTAGACACCTGTGGGGGCACTCACTCCAACATCCTAAAAAGGGGCTTTTATCAGTGAGCTAAAAAGGCTGACTCATGGAAGCCTCTGAAAAACTTAGATTGTCTCTATTTCTGACCAGTTCCATCAAAGGGTGACTTAATTTGCACCATCCTTGGAGAAGGTTTATCTTCACCTCCAAGATACACCTTTTCTCTGGTATCTAGCAAGGTTTGCTTGTGCATTAGTATTGCTGTTAGAACTGAGACAGCTGCTGGTAACTTCAGCTAGTTGTTTTCCTCACCAAGAAGAAGAAGAAACTCCAGCCCTTTCTGTAGTGGAAGTACCACATGGAATTAAAGTAGAGCAGGCTATCCAAAATGTCATTGTTGCACTGTTTTTGGAAAAAGTCACTTATACTGTACCTTCTCTAGAAAGATAAATGAGAAATTTGCTTTGGAAATGAAGTTTTTATTAATGGTGTTATTTATAAAGCGTGTTTCCTGTCTTTTCCTTCACATAGACACCGTCAATTAAAGATACCCTTGGCGTAAATTGCCAGCTTTTTGGACTGTCCCATTAAAAATAAGAACAAAAATCAAGATGAGTTTTACTGTCTGGCAACCTGATGGATTTATTTGCATCCCTCAGGTCCTTTACAGAACAGCTGAGGAAGATTTCCAGAGATGCTGGAATGCCAATCCAGGGGCAGCCGTGCTTCTGTAAATACGCGCAGGGGGCCGACAGCGTGGAGCCCATGTTCAGGCACCTCAAGAACACTTACACTGGGCTGCAGCTCGTCGTGGTGATCCTGCCAGGAAAAACACCAGTCTATGGTCAGTGAGTGGAAATTGTGTGTTTCAGTCACAGCTTCGTGTGGTTTTTGGGAAGGATCCAAATGAGAGAGGTTTAACGCTGCTTTAACTATATAAATTCCATTTAGGGAATGGGCTATAAATTAATTTTATTCTTCTTCTTGTGCTGCATGATGTTTCATATTAAGGCCTAATTGTTGTCACTGTGTTTATCTGTGCTTTTAATTCCCTTTTCCACATTCTTCCTGCTGGTTGCATTTCACATGCAGGTTGAGAGTGAGAAGGCTTTGCTGAGATCAATGAAATGGATATGCAGTGGGTTCAAATATTCTTAATATAACGTGTATGCTGGAAATTCCAAGTGATTGGACGAGTAATGACCTTAAGAACTGTGTAGCTTTGAGGCCATCTTTGCTTACTCACACCATCAGCCTGTGGCAAAAGACCACAGAATATGCTGAGCTGGGAGGGACCCACAAGGATCGAGTCCATCTGCTGGCCCTGCATGGGACCATCCCCAAGAGTCACCCCGTGTGCCCCAGAGCGTTGTCCAAATGCTTCTTGAACTCAGAAATGTTTAGTGAAGGAGAAGATTTCTGACTATTTTTCCTATTATTTCAGTTATTTAACTCTGGTTGTGAGGATACAGATGCATGGAAAGTGAAAACCCAGCAAGCTAAGCTGTTTTTTTGGAAACAGAGGGACAATAGGTGTTTTTACATAGCACACCCACACAGGTTTTAATGTTTTAGATGAACCATGCATTTTAGTTTGAACCAGCTCTTCCTATAGGCAAGACTGCTTGTTTTCCTGTCCTGCCTCCCTTCTTTTTTCACTTACCTTGCCTAGCTGGAGCAGCACCCACTATTTTTCTCCCATGGCTTCATCGACTCTCTTCTCTAATGGCTCAGATTTCTTTTATCCCATCCCTCACCCTCACCAATTCAATATAGCACAAAATAATTTTCTAAATTTAATATTATCTCATACAAGATGAAAAGGGAGATTAAACAAGGAACCTTAAGGAAGGAGTACCTTTTTCTCCCCCCTTGAGTTCAGCCTTGCAAAGGAAGTGGCTCATCTCTAATCTGTTCAGTAGAAATTCAGTGCAAAATGGTATTTTCACTTTTCCTGCTTGGCATTAAAAGGGAACTCTTTCCTTTATACTTAACCACTGAGAGGATGTGGTACCACTCTCATCTGCTTTCCTTGTCATTATCTTTAATTGCAGTTATTTCTGCCCCCTCTAATCATCTCTCCTTATTTTCTCCCTGTGCTCATCCATACCCTGCACTTCCTATCCCCACAGTCTTGTCTTTTCTCCTCTTCCCACCCTGCTCTTTCCCTCTCTTGTTACCACAGTGGGGGTTGCATCTTCCCTGAGCCAGTCTTGGAGCCTGAATTTCTTCCCTTCTCTCCTAAAGCCTTGAAGTCTCAGTTTTGTTGTAAACAATATGATTTGGTTTAACCTTTGGAATTGTACAGTACTTAATGAGGTTTTTGGGGATTTTATGGGCCATCATTTACTGAACTGGCCACTTTCTGTGCAAGTGATAAACTGCAGTGGGGAACTGATAAACAAGTTGACTGAATGTTACTCAGCACGTTACTATTAGGTTTGTGTTACTAGTCCAGTGTTTAATAATGAAACAATTGCTTATCATCATTACCCAGTTCATTAGCCAAAGGTGATGATATAACATTAGAATTCTAAAACAACAATTAATTAAAAAATTTCTAGCTAAGATTAGCCAAGAGTGCCTTTAGTTACTGTATTTAGGACCCAGTTACTGTGAAGGTGGAGGGAGGTCCATTGGAACCTGGGCTGGATTTTGGGGTTAAAAGTCTTGTTCCTTTAAACTTGATGACCACTTTGCTAGAACTCCAGGTGTAGTTACTTGGCACTGGATTCATGACTCCTACATGTTTGAGTTGTAATTTAGAAGCCTCTTTTGGTTTTCCTTTGTTCTGCAGCCGAGGTGAAGCGTGTCGGCGACACCGTGCTGGGAATGGCCACGCAGTGTGTTCAGATGAAAAACGTCCAGAGAACAACACCACAAACCCTGTCTAACCTTTGCTTAAAAATAAATGTCAAATTAGGAGGCGTAAATAACATTCTACTGCCACAGGGAAGGTAAGGCATCTTGCAAAGAGGAAGAGGGTATTGTATTGTAGAGAGAACGTGCGTCATGCTGAGGTAACTGGGTGCTTTTATCTGCAGTCGTAGCCCTGCAGCTTAAGTGACTCTTCAGACAAACTCTCTTCTGGCTTCTAATAAACAGTCCTGCAGAAGTTAAGTTCCCCAGAGCACAGGGCAATACTTGCTTCTGTTGAAATTTGTAATAAAAATATTGTTATCACAATCTGATTGTTCTAGTACCCAACTTTCACTGGAATGAAAAATCTGTAATATTCTATTGGTTGTCAGAAACAAGTGGAGACCCTCTAGA
This sequence comes from Xenops minutus, assembly GCA_035221455.1. Lineage (NCBI taxonomy): Eukaryota > Metazoa > Chordata > Aves > Passeriformes > Furnariidae > Xenops > Xenops minutus. Next base: position 146,983,706 of record JAWWEE010000074.1, on the reverse strand, counting down.
ACAGTAGTGCCTTTTCCTTTATAGGTTGTGATCAGAATTCTTTGTTTTGCTGTATGTCTTAACTTACACAGACATTTAAAGAACCCAAAGCTGGGAGCAGAAAACTCGGTTTCCAGGTCCAGTTTAACTTTCAATTTCTTACTATTATTACATTGATAAGTTTTAATTATACTGTGACTGTAATTCAGCAGTGTCTTGCTGCTACTGAATTCCATATCTGGTGTGTCACTGAAGTCCTCTGTGTAGAGAGGGAGTGAAGCAAATGCTGTTTGTAAAAAAAAGAGGGATCCTGCTGTTACAGCTTAAAGCAAATGTTCTCAAATTGAAAGTTCTCACCATTTTTATTGAAAAGTCAGTGCCAAGAAATTGCAGTGGAAGAATGGGCAAAATACAGCTCGTTTTTTCTTACCTGTATAGGACAGAGAAGCCTAATGTAAAGATATATAAAGTTACTTCAATCAAAATGAACAACTGGGTTTCCATATCAGTAAAAAGAGGGCATTTTTACAATCACTGCATTTCCAAGTTGCAGAGAGAGCTCATCATTCCTGGGAGCTTGGTTCAGAGTAATCATTCTGTTCTGCACTGATAACCAAATTTTCACTTAAGAGTATTTAGGCTGGTCAGGAGGCAGCTGCTGACAAATAACCCAAGTGCTTGGGGAAGAAGAAAGAGAACACAGGATCAGAAGGGATGTGATCTGTGTGTCTTGTTAAATTCTGTTTGTGAACACAGCAGACTCAGCCTGGATAAGGTGTTTGTTGGAGCCTCCTATTAAAGCAACTCAAAGGGTGGCATTACAGAGTGTGTGTTTCAAAAAGGCAGCGTGCTGGGGTTTTTGTTGGGTTTTGGTTTTGGTTGTCCTGAAAATTAAGTGAAGGGGGAAAATGGCACAACTACACACAGCCCCTGAGCGTTCTGGAAAAGTGCAGAGTTTGAGGTATTTAAAACAGAACGTGCTCATTTTTCTGTTGTCTGAGGGAATGGGAATAGAACCGCCATTGTAAGTTATATTCTTATAACTACCTTTCCATTGCTCTTAGAGAAGGTCTGCAAACAGCTTAGTCTATCTCCTTAATCATCTAACATTCCCCTGCACACCCACATACACACAAAAAACTTCCTTCTGGTGGCTTGAGATTTCCTATTTAAAATTGTTTTATTAAGGAATAGAGTTGAAGCTTAAAACCAGCACTGTGGTGTTTTGGTGTTCTACTCTTGGGGCAGTGCATTAATAACTTAAAGGCTTGTTTAAAACTTTGAAGCATGGTTTTTAAAAAAATCTACTTTTTAAATAATAATTTAATAGCCATGATTTTTACACATCTATATCAACCCAGAAAAATGTCTTTATTCCTAGCATCTGCATATGTGCACAGTCCCTCAATTTTCTCAGATGCCATTTGATGCAAAGGGATCAACTTTTGTTCTTTTCCATGGTCTGATTAATAAAGGTTACCATTCTCCAAGTTAAAAAGAAGGATATATTTTAAAACTAATTTTTAATTAAGAATAGCAATTAGCTATGCTTTAAAAATCTTCCCAAGAATTTAGTATGAGAACCTTAATCAGGATTTCTAATTACTGCCATGGGACAAGTGACCAGCTCTGATCGAGTACCTGTTGTTGATGAATTAACTGCAGGAGTACAGAGTGCTGTTTATTCCAGTTTTGATGTGCTTTATTAAGCAGAAATTTTGCTGCTTTTACAAATTTCCTTTCTTTTTGCCAGACCCCCAGTATTCCAACAGCCTGTCATATTCCTTGGTGCAGATGTAACTCACCCACCAGCTGGAGATGGGAAAAAGCCTTCCATTGCTGCAGTGAGTAAATTGTGTGCTGATCTTCATGCCCAGCTCTCTCCTGCTGCTCAGCTCTAATGCAGTTTATTGCTTTCAGTTCTTTTAAGGTCCATTGCTTCTGATTGCCTCATTATGGTATTATAAATTATTTTTCTGCAGGAATCTAATGAAACTTCAGAGAGCTTGCTCTGCTGCTAATTACTTAAATGGGGGTATTAGCTTGTAAAATGCCTGAGCTGCTGATACACAGAGGAGCTTTCCTGGGAGCTGATATTTATCAGCAGCCTGTAAAGAGCTGGTGCATGTTTAAATCTCCTTCTTCAGCAGTAAGAAATGTTAAGAATTTCTTCAGTGCTGATAGGGAACTAGGCTGGCTCACTTGTGGTTTCTGGGGACTCAGGCTTCCTGACAACACTAAACGTGCAGAAAGCTCTTGGAAATGTATTCCTGAATGCAGGACATTGCCAAACACTGCAGTGGCTGCTCTGCATTAGTTAATAATGAAGGTCTTTGGGGATGGTATGTGCCAAAGAAACACATACCTGTTTTAAAAAGTTGTCACACCTGTGTGTCCAGGGAAAACCGTGTGGAGATGTGCTTTGTTCTGACTTCTAATAGGGAATTTGGGGGTTTTTTTGGTCTGTTTATTTTTAAGCTCAATGCAGCTTTTAGAATGTATGAATGTTGGGTTTTCATCCACACAAATCTGTTCCCTTGGTGAACAGCGTGGGTACTTCTGTGGTGCCCAGCCATTTCAGTTTGATGGACTTATCCACACTGTCCCAAAAGGGGACTTGGTCTTCCAGAGTTTCAATTCCTGTGCTGCAGTCTGAACTAAAACAATGGTGTGGAGATATCAGCGCTCCAAATTATATTTGATTTTTTTTTTAGGTGGATATATGTGCAAATGGGAAATTAGTCTTCTAGATTTAAAATCAGTTTTCCCTTTCAGCAGGGTGTGTTGCCACAGGCAGCCATAACTCCCCACTCTTTCCAAGCCTGTTTTGATTTCAGCTACATCTTTGCAAGAGCCTGTTAAAAATTAGACAGTGCAGTTTTCTTATGAAATATCTTTTTGGTTTGATGCTAAGCATTTTTGCCCAGGTTGTGGGAAGCATGGATGCTCATCCCAACAGATACTGTGCCACCGTCCGGGTCCAGCAGCACCGCCAGGAGATCATCCAGGATTTGGCTGCCATGGTCAGGGAGCTGCTCATCCAGTTCTACAAGTCCACGAGGTTCAAACCAACCCGCATCATCTTCTACAGGGATGGTGTTTCTGAGGGCCAGTTCCAACAGGTGATGCTTCCCTTCTGAAATTCTGAGTGTGCAGTTTTCTGGTAGCTTTGTGTGATTCGGGTTAGGGGTTCTAACTAAGCAGGGCAGGAGAAGTTTCCATCCGCTTTAAAATAATTCCCTTTACAAAATTATAGATTAAGTATAGTTTTAGCACTTAGGTTATGTTTCACATCTGTGACCTAGCCAAGATACATTAGTCAGATTGTATCACAGAGAATTTGGGCAGTAAAGAAAAATTAAGCTAATTTTCCTCCTTTGTAAACCAGGATTAATAAATGCTGTGTTTTCACACTGTCACTTTTAATTTATTCCTGATAAAAGTCATCAGATACTTTGTCATATTGTATTTTAGAAAATAATTCTTTCTATATTTTAAAGATATTTATTTGCACTTTCCAGTATTTTTGTGTGTGAATTAAAAGATACAGGATTTAGTCAACTTCTCAAAATCCAAGGGGAAGGGAGTAAAGGTCACTCAGTAAACTTGAGTTGATAAAATAATATTTGTATGATTTTATTTTTTTTAATTATCACTGGTTTTCACTGAACTTCTAATGTGTAATTAACCCAAATTGCAAATAATTGCTTTTTGATTTATCTCACTTTCCTTGTTATTGATACCTATAGTCCTGCATGGGACTTCACAAAGCTGGGAAAGAGCAGCTGAGCAATTCTGGATTTTATCCCTTGTGCTAGTCTGAAAAATAATTAGTCTGTTGTATATTCAACAGCCTAATTAAATGTTCATTTGTAGTTGGCAGTTAAAAACATTCTGCCATGCAGCTTATTAGTCTGAGCCTAATGCTTGGAACTGAACAAATATGGAAGCAGCTCTTGCCTGGCTCAGGAAACTGGTGACCCAATTTGTTCTCATGAAGGGAAAAAATTAAGGTTTGATCCTGAATGCTTTGACGTCTCTGAGCGACAGTGCAAGAAGGACCGTGGTAAATAATCTGTAGGATCACAAGGGTTTGTATTTACCCCACCTCCTGTCTGTGCTTCAGGTGCTGCACCACGAGCTGCTGGCCATCAGAGAGGCTTGCATTAAACTAGAAAAGGATTATCAGCCTGGAATCACATTTATAGTTGTGCAGAAGAGGCATCACACCAGGCTCTTCTGTACGGATAAAAACGAGCGGGTATGTTCTGAGGGTGCCCACATGTGTTACCAGGTTACCTTGTGCTGCTGATTTTGGGTGCCTTCTGTGTGGAGAGGAGACTCCCCAGGCCTAGGGTGGAGTTACTGCTGTGAGGGGAGAGTTCCCAGTGGGAAATCTGCTCCCAGATGAGGCTTTTCATGTTCTTTTTCCGTCTGTCACGCTTCTCTGTGGGAGCACTTCAAGCCCACTGGGTTTCAAGGCAATAATTATTAACTTCTAATGCTGACATGAAGGTAGTTGTTAAGTTAATAAATGCTATGATTACAGTTGTTAAGTTGTTTGAAAGTAAAGAGTATTTTTTAGTTATGTTTTGAAGAGTTTTTGAGGGAAGAGGCAGCCTGTCTGACAACCAAGGATGGTCCCCTCTGAGGTATAAACAGGAAAAGTTACAGAGGAATAACCTGTCCTGGAGTGGGAAGGTGGAAAGAATTTGACAGATCAGTTGCAGAAACACCTTTTGACATTGTTCAGGAAAACTTTTATTTTTAGATAATATCTAAGAAGGTTTTTCAGCTTGTCTTTATTTTTTCCTCCATAGTAGAGACACTCCAGATTTTCACTTGAACAAAATTTCAGTTTTGCTTGTTCTTCCTTCACTTTGTGCTTTTTCTTGTGTGTTTTTCCTTCCTATATTGCTGAAAAGATTAAAAAAAAAACCACCAAACAAACAAACAAAAAACAAAAACAAAACACAAAAACCCCACAAACTTTGTGTTGTGTGCCTTACTGTGTGCATTTTCTGTTCACACAGGTGGGAAAGAGTGGCAACATTCCAGCTGGTACCACAGTGGACACAAAAATCACCCACCCCTCAGAGTTTGACTTTTACCTGTGTAGTCATGCTGGGATCCAGGTAAGGCATTTTGGGTGGGATGGGAACTTTTTGACTGTTAAAGTGGCTTTAGGCAAAACATCATCTGATGGCTTTTTGTCAGATGGAAGTTTTTCAGGATGAAAGTGCCATTAAATATGATTATTTAATTTCAGTAACAGGGATGAAATCCTAGAAAGCACAATCCTATCAAAAAAGGGAAAGGGATTACTTAGATGGGGAGCAAGGAGGGAGGTTGTTTCTTTCCCCTTTAAAGTAAAAATTTGCTGTAATGTGTAGAAAGTGGTTTTTGAGGAAGCGTCGGTTCCACTGCAGCTCACCTGCAGGGGTGGAAATTCGGGGAGATGTTTTTGAAAAGCTGATGTGCTGTGTGTCCTGTGCCTGCAGGGAACAAGCAGACCTTCTCATTACCACGTGCTGTGGGATGACAATCGTTTCTCCTCGGATGAGCTGCAGATCCTCACCTACCAGCTGTGTCACACGTACGTGCGCTGCACCCGCTCCGTCTCCATCCCCGCACCAGCGTATTACGCTCACCTGGTGGCCTTCAGAGCCAGGTACCATCTGGTGGATAAAGAACACGATAGGTGAGTCCAGAGTTCTGAATTCTCATGGGATTTGAAAGGAAGCAGGAAGGCAATGGGCTTGCCAAGTCTGGGGGCAGCGGTGTCCTCAGCAGTTTGAGGGGAAATTTGCTGTTGCCACTGAGTTTTACCTTGCTGGAAAAAGGGAGATTTTCCTGCATGTGCTGTTTCTTGTTCCAGAGCCTCAGTGGTGCCTTAAGGGTGATTAACTTTGGACCATTCTGTTCAGAAAAATGATACAAATACACATGCAAGGAGAGGCAGATTAAATAGGGTTTCTCTTCCCCCCCCCCCGTTGTGTTTTGTTTTGCCCCTCCCCTCTCTTTCAGTGCTGAAGGAAGCCACACTTCTGGGCAGAGCAATGGCAGAGATCACCAGGCACTTGCTAAGGCAGTCCAAGTTCACCAGGACACGCTGCGCACCATGTACTTTGCTTGACATGTTTTAATGTTTAGCGACTCCGTCCGAGGCAGAGTTGGATTCACACGAGACCAGCTGCACTTAGAGCAACCCAGCTCCGGGGACAGCCAGCAAGGGGTGACACATCCTAACCCCTCTCTTTCCCATTTTAAGGAAGCCTTCCGTCCAGAATTTCAGACTTGATTCCGAACTGCATTCTTGTACCAAACCCCACTACTGTTGGAAATGTGGTTTGCCAAAAAATCTCTAAGCTGCTTGGTATAAAACAGACCCATATTTTATAATGCAATCAAGAGCTGCAATCTCAGGGCTTAGGGAAGAAAAAAAAACCAACAACACAACCCACAAAACTCCTCATTCAGTTTGCTGTTCATTGAGTTGCTTTTAAGAATTTGGAAAGATCTGATTCATTGATGGGCTAAAATGCTGTGAATTAGCTTTTAATACAAAGCAAAACATTTTTTGACTATTTATGAAGCCTTGATTATTCTAGATGAATTTACAAAATTTTTATTTTCAAAATAAGAGAGTGACAAAATTCTGGTTTTCAACTGTCTTATAAAGATTATTCTCAGATTATTCTCTGTGTGTCTAAGGGCAAATGTATTTTCTGAAGCTTGTTCTTGAATGTTTTTTATTGTGCTGCATTTGAAAATGTTTTTCATAGACTAAAGATGAATTTAAAAAAACAAAAAAAAGAATAAACTTGTACCTAAGCTTTTAATAGCTCAGTTAGATTGGCAAAAGAAAATGTGCCATTGAAAAAACTTGTAAAGATTTTTTTAAAATCATACTGACAGCTAACTTTAGGATTTGTCATACAGGACTGTGACACTTACTTTCCAAAGTCTCTAAAGAATACGGGTCTGTGGTGATAAAAACAGTACAATCCTTTTTCACTGTAGTTTGAGTTAATGTAAATTTTATATATGTTTCACAGTATTAATGTGATAGACTAGATGCTATTATTTATTTTTATTTACTAAGGAGTGCTCATTATACTTCTGTTAACATATCAAGAATGCTTTGAATTTTAGAAAGTAAAAACCTTCTCGTGGGGACATTACTCTTCAAATGCAAAAATATGCAATGGAGGTGGTGAGAGGTCAGAGATAGAAACAGTGTCTGTTGTGGGATTTGCAGAAAGGCTTTTCAGACGTGCACACAACACAGCAGGTTTTACCTCTGCAGTTCAGAGACGCACACAGGACCAACATCCTCCCTTCACTCAAGCACAAAACAATTGTATTTATGTGTCGGGTATTGGCGAGGCAGGAGCTCCAGGAGGAGAGGGAGGGGGGCTCGCTGCATGTTAGACAGGAGTCAGAGAATCTATGCAGTAAAGGTGACTCTTAGGAAACTGAAGTTTACTTAGGGAGGGAGGTGAAACTCTCCCCATTATGCATAAGGTCCATAGGAAAGGGGAGGGTTCTGCCATTCTCTTAGTTCTCTTAGGAGAAGCATTAATTACAGCTGATAATTACTAGACAGATGCTCTGTTAGTTTGCACACTGGATTCATAAAAACCATAACACACTTGTAAACCATTGCACTAATTATACAATGCCACAAGCAGGTTTAGGAGAAAATGGGAAAACCCAGGAAACTTGTTTATGCTGACTTGATCTTGTTTGTTTTTCCGTAGGAAAACTGAAATAACGTGCTAAAGAGGCAGGTTTGAAAACTTCCATTCTCTTCCACTGATTGATTTTTTGTGCTTTGTCTTTTCCTTTTTCTCTGAGCAGCTGCTCAGCCTCTGTGTTGGATACTTTTACCTCTGGCCACTGGGACAGGCAAGTAGCTTTAACCCACACGTTGCTCTGGGCCATAGAGCAGATCCACTGCAAACAGCTGTTGTTGGATAAGCTAGAAAATGCCCAACCTTTGCTGCATAAAGACTTTTAGGTACATAATTTTGTGCAAGTTCAGATCTTCACCTTGTAGCAGTGTGTTGGTTGTTGGTGTTTTTTTGGGTTTTTTTTAGGTGAAATGTAAAAACTATTAATGGAATCTTTGTATTTTTATTTTTCTGATTTGGTGACTAGGCTGCTGGGGCAGAGTGTCTTCTTGATCATAGCTATATAAATTCAGATTTAAGCAAATTTTAAGCCAAGTTTAGGTAGCATTGTGTGTCTTGCTGTGTCCCAGCCAGGTTGTACCTACCTCCGCCTGAGCACCCCTAAACTGCAGAACCTCCCCATGGTGGGTGTGTTGCACTTCCTGTGTTTCCTTCAAAGGTTTCCTATTTCAGTGAAGATTTTAATTTGGCAGAGTTTTATATAAGAATTATTTTTTTATATGAATTGTTCTTAACAAATAGAAAAAAGATCATCCATTCTAAGCCACAATTTAGTTTACCTTGCTGTCTGTTATGCAGAGACCTCTTGGATGTGAAATTCATCCCCCTCCTTCCGTGCAGATCTGGGATAAATGACCTGTGCAGGTGGTCAGATGGGGAGAGGAGGGCAGGATTTGTCTTGACCTCAAATCTCATTTCTGAAGCAGACTGTGGGATTTACTGCATCCTATTTAGGATGTTTGCTTTGTGAGAAAAGGAGTTTTAGGCAGGCTCTTAATCTGAGGGTAGCTGTTGTGCACGTGTCCTCTTGGAACGAGCAGAAATTTTGTGTAGCTCTCCTTCCCTAAGTATGAAGAACTTGGGATGGTTAATGTGCATTTCAGGACACTTCTACCTTCTACAGATCTTTCTAAGCCTCTAATACTGCTAATTCTTTATGCCTTGATGTCTCCCTCCTTTCCCCTTCCACCAGTGATGAATTAGTGAGTAGTTTAAAGCATTTTTCTAAAAAAAATACCAATTAAGTGTATCCTTTGAAAAGGACAGTGTGCTGGCTGTCCAGCAGCTCTCTTTTCTGGGAGTGTTTTTAATATAAATGACATATTCCAGAACGTCTCCTGTGAAGAAAACCCACTGCATATACATAAAATGCTACTATTACGTTTTTTCCTTACCTCCCACGTGTCTGTCTCAGGTCAGACCAGGCTCAAGAAGGGTCAGTGTCACCCAGGTTCCTTCTGTAGCAGTCCCAGCTGAGGTCACAGCTGTAACCGCTGGAGTCCCTGTGCAGCTCAGGGCAGCAATAACCAAATGTGTCACCCTTTTGGGGTGTTACCCAGTCCTGTGACTCCCACTGCACAACCCCCCCTAAAGAACCAGCATCAGCAAGTGCAAAATGCTCCTCTGAGGAGGTGAAAAGTACCATCAGGAGACATAAAATACTTAGAAGTTGTCTTTTTTTTTTTTCTCATGATATGCAAAATCTAATGCAATAACCAGGTTTGCTTGGTGGTGGAAATTTCTGCTCCAGTGGCTGGATAGAATAACGTGTCCACTCCATCTGTTCTAGCACCCAGGATACAGCTGAGTTGATCTTAGGAGAAAATGCCCTCTTGGGAGATGCTGGAAGTAGGTGGATCTGTCTCTGCCTTTGTGTGAGTTGGCATTTAAGACAGCCCTATGCAATTTAACACTTCAGTGTGTGTGTGCCCTGTGTGTGAAGAGCATGAGGTCGCTTGTTTTATTATCAGAGCTCCTTCTTTTGGCTCGGTTTGGTTTTGAATATTTGACTTTGTGAATTGCAATCAATGATCTTCCCTGTCCCAGGAGCTTTGGCACATTAAGCCCCTGGTTTCTAGATCTGTGAGGTTTGAGTGAGTTTGCTGTTTACTCTTGTTTTTAGGGAGAGTTTTTCTGTCTTAATCCACTGGGGCCAACATGGAAAATCTACGGGAAACTTATGTTTAAAACAAGAAGTCCATAATAAATGCTTTTGAAATCCATAGCAAGTACTTTTGATCTCCATCCAGGCCCCCAGGCAGCATTCCCTGATTGTAAAAGCAAAAAGGTTGTGAAGGTTTAGCTTTAATTCTGCCTCTATCAATAACTCCTGCAGCCTTTGTCTGTTTTAACAGTCTTGTTCTTGTTGGAACATTTTTATCACATAAGATGAGATACTCCACAAGGATTTTAAAATGTAAACTTAAGTTGTAGGAGTTCAGAGTTTTGCATGCCCAGGTTCTGTTCTGAAAAGGCTGACATTTCTAAGATGCTTTTAAGGTTTTTTGCTACATGTCCAAAAGCCCAAAGGCTCTCGAGGAAGTAGAAGGTTGTGATCTGAGGCCTTGTGGTCACTGCCAGTGCTCTTTGCTTCGCTGCAGCAACAGATCCCTCAAACCCAGGCTCCCCCTGTAAGAACCCAACCTTTCCTCATGCCCTTGAATCCAAACTTTAACTGGGAGCAAGGCCAGGAGGGAGGTCTGTGTTAACACCCCCAGCCAGACTCAGTGGGTTGTTGTAGGGGTTTTAGTGTACTTGCAGATTGTTCCTTTTCGAGGCAGATGTGGATCTTTGGCAGTGAGGACAGGTTGGTTCTGCAGGTTGTGCTTCTTCAGGACTGCACCTGCTGGGAATGCAGGATTGGGACCTTTGGAGATTAATTAGATGGACAGACTCCTGGCTCAGTCAAATAAGCATCTCCGGGGGCATAAAAAACCGTAAGGGACTTCATTTTTAAGACATCTTTTACACATAAAAAAACCGAATGTATAAAGAGTTCTCAATATTTTTCACACTCGAGACCAGTGTAATTAAAATCACTTGTTTTCCTCTTTTTTTAATACTCCTGCCATAGCATCTCTCCTTGTGTGTGTGTCCTGCCAGTGTGGCTTTCCCCATTCCTAGAGCAGGGCAGTCCTTTGTTTTCTTCTTTTGTATCCATTTGGTAACATGCTTCTTGATGCACACATGTTGTCTTTTGTAAGGAAAACTTCAAGTAGAAGGTAATTGCACTGATTTTTTTTTAACTCCCTTTTTACTGTAAGACTTCTTTTTTTCTTTTGCATCTGCTGTAGCTGTTTGAAAATACTGTAAATAGTGCTCTGTACAGCAAATACTGAAATGCTGGGGATACCATTCCTTGTTCTGTTTTCCAGGATACTGCCAGTGTTGAGATAAGAGCGTTGGTGTTAAATGTTGTTATACCTTGTTTGCATTATGGTATCAATTCAAGAAGGGCACAGTTGCTTTAGTACAGTGGAGATATTTAGGGTTTGTCTGAATTTATGAAACATTCCTGTGCAGCTTTCTTCCACACCACAAAGGTGCAGTTTGGACACTCAGTGTGCTCTCAGTGTGTTGTCTGTGCAACATTCACGTGCCAGTTTTAGTACCAGTGAGATGACTGATGGCATTCATGCAATATCTGGATTATCAGCTGGAGCTGTCACAGGTTTTCCTTGCTTATTCCAGCATGTGACTTGTGTGTTGTGGAAGCAGAACTGGTGTTTGTGGCAGAATTAGTGGAATAACAGGGATTTGGGATCCAAGTTAGGGTGTCCTGCTGTGGGACTGGGCAATGCAGGAGGTGTTTTAGTGCTCCAAGCTGAGGAACAGGGTTGGCTCTGCTTGTCTGCTGATCTCCCATCCATCAGCAATTGCCTTTTGCTCCCACACCCCTCGGGAACAGGAGAGACCCCAACTCCAGCTCTGTTTTCCAGCGTTGGGACACAAACCAGCCTGTTCTCGAGGGTTAATAACTGCTGAGATGCATTTCTGAGGTGGTTCAGACCGAGGGATGTGGGGAGGGGGTGCTGTGTGTGCCTGGTGTGGCATGGAGTCCCTTTGATCCCATTTGGGGTTCCACTTGCTCTGTCAGAGATGTGGCTTTGCCTGAAGTGTTGAAATGAATGTAATTGCTTGGTCAAATCACTACAGAAGTGGGTTTGTGACACTCTAATTTATGAAGCAGGTGCAGTCCAAGGCTACCTCCTGTATTCCTTCCCAGATAATTTAATTTAAGTGAACCTACCACTAAGCAGCCACAATCCCTGTGTGGGCCAGTCACGTAAGAGTTGGGCTCCCTGATCCCTGTGGGTCCCTTCCAGCTCAGCTCCCTCCATAACCTCTCCCTTCACTTGGGTTTCTGTACTGTTGTTTGCAAACGAATAATGTTTCTGTTTATCTGTTGGCCGGAAAGTGTCAGGTTTTCACTGAAAATGACATGAAGGTGCTTGAAATATATTTTGAATCCAAGGCAAAAAATGATATATTGGATTATTTTTTTAATGTATTTTTAGATAAGTTGACATGAGACTGTAAGAGTGAAAATACTTTATTCCCTGCTCAGAAAATTAAAAATTTTAAAATGGGCAAAACCCCCCCACCTCAAAACACCAAGAAACAACCCTAAGCCCAGGTAATGTTCATCTTGTGACTATTTAGTGTCAGTTCTTTGTAGAGTCTTGGCTGAAACTCAGCCTTGACATAAGTGAAGGTGCTTTAAGTGAGCTCAGTGAAACTGTGGAAAGCTGTGTTAATACATCAGGCTTTGTTTGCAATGAATCCCAGGCAGGTTCCTCATCTCAGCACAAACCCCTCTGCTGACAGCAGGGCTGGCTGGTGCAGCACAGGGTGCTGCTCTGCTTTTCATTGGGCTTTAGTTTGATTTGTAGTCAACACTGACTGGGCTTTGTGCTGTGGATTTTGCCCTCTCACAAGTGAGTTTGCTGGGATTCTGTGCTCCCTGGAATTTCCTCTGCCTGCCTGACCTCTGGGTGTAGGCACTGAAGCTCAGCCATGGCAGGGAGCAGTGCTGAAGTTCTGACTTTCTGGAGGCCAGTTTTTGTGGCTGCCTGAAGGAATCATCATAAACCAGCTCGGTAATGACCAAATGGGGTAAAATCCTGACATTTTGGTTCAGTTCTCAGTCCTAATTTAACGCAGCTCCTCCAGAAGTGTAGAGGGTGAATGCTTTGGAGGAGGCGTTTCCCTACATCCCTTACACAGATCCATAGACACTATTGCTGCTGTGGCCAGGCAGGGGTTTCGCTGTGCAGGGATGCTGGAATGGCCTCTCCATTGCTGGTGGGAGAAGAGCTGGAGCTTCCCAGCCTGGCCTTGCACACCTGGGAGCATTGGAAAGCTGAGGCAAGAGAAGAGACAATGCTGGGTGCTGGTCAGGCTGTGGGGGGAGCAATGCCAGGCACCCCTTTCCGGGGGGAAATGAGGAGTGAGGGGACACGTTTTCTTGCAGAGTTGCTAATGAAGCAGTTACTGTGGTGACAGTTTAATTCCTGGTTTCCCTTCTGGCTTCCCCTCACTCCCCTCCACTGGCCCTTTCCCCAAAGGGCAGCGTTGGGAGGGAGTTCCTTGGGCTGATTTGTGGTGTCAGTGCTCTGTGCTCGAGACCTTTGGGCCTGGCTGGAGCCAGGACAGGGGTGTTGCTGGATTTGGAGGGGAAGGAGCTTGACAAGAGTCAGATCTGGGGGTCTTGTACATGGAATGCCACGACCCCACAGCACCAGGTGAGGGGAGGCTGCTCCTTCCCCCCACCTCCATATCCCCAGAGGAGCCACAGCTTGGGATTTGTCCATGTGCTGCCTTAGTAGGTGCATCTTCAAACCCCCTGTGGCTGCTCCTCCACCAAACCTGCCTGTGTGGCTTTGCAGGGCCCAGGACTGCCTGGCAGGTCTGTCACATCTGTGAGCTTTTCAGGAGTGCACAGGCTGTAGTGCTGTGTTTTCCCCTCATTTTGGATGTGCTGTTGTACCTGGTGCTTTAGTTTTGTTGTTTTCCTCCCTTCTTAAGGCACAGCTGAACCACCTGCTGGAGGAACTGCTGCCTGCTCATCAGCAGGGATTGCACATCCTGTCTGACCTGGGGGCAAGCCTAGGAATTGTCCACAAAATCGAAATTTAAACTTTTCTGGCCGTTTGAGGGGGTTTTTTTGAGTGTGCTTGGCAAGCATGAATGGTGAACAGGTCAGCAGGGAAGGCTTGGGAGTCTCTAATCCCCTGGGTGGTGCTGTTTGTGTTTGCTTTGTCAGGTTAGATGTCAGGGAAAAAAAAATTGTGGGCTCTTTTCTGTGTTTAAATCCATGAATAGAGGAAGCTTCACTCGTGCCAGTACCTGTAAAATTGCACATTTTTGCCTGCCATGTACTTGACTGGGAGCAGGGCTGGGCTGGGCTTGGGGCACCCCAAAATCCCAGTGACTGGGCCCAGGGCTGTGGGTTGGCTCAGACTCATCGTGTAGCAACTTGATGTGCAAGGAAGTTTGTTTGTAGGTGTCACCAAAGGTAATTCTGCACCCACTGTGAGATGCTCAGGTGGGACTGTTTCTGTGCTATTAAAGAAATTAGGTGTATTGACCCAAATTTTATTATTCCTGATACATTTCATCGTGGAATATACTATGACTGAGCCCTTCAGTTGCTCATCTCATTTACAAATTTACATTGTAATTTCATTTGAAAGAAATTAAGGGGAGGAAAAGAACCCCCCAAACCATTGAAAACCAGTAAGGAGTAAGTTTTGGAATTGTGTATCTTGGAAAATCAAATTTTCAATGAGGTGCAATGAGGAATTACATCTGGCAAAGTTCTGTGCTATCCTGAAGAGTGTTACCACTTGCTTTCTGTAATTTGTTGATAAAGTTTAGTAGATTTTATAGATATATGTTTGTGTATCCATTTGTGTGTGTGTGTGTTTACACACAGTGAAAGTGGGACAGTTCATAGACTGTAAAAGATACAAAGGCAGTATTTTGCTGAAATAATAAGCACAATTTCCCTGGCTTTTGCAGTATTTTATTAGTTTGTACAATCAGAAAAATCTCAACATTTAGGGAGGTTGATTAAGTAAAGATGCAGCCCCAATTTCTGTGCAGCAAAGTGGTGAACTCAGTCTCAGGAGGGTGAGATGCAAAACAGAATGTATTCATTAAATCCTTATTTTTTCTTTGCTTTAATTTTGGTACATTGCAGATTTAACTGACAGCTGTTTGAGGTTTTAATCTTCTGTTTAATAGTTTCAAAATCTTATTATTTTTTATAAAATAACTTAAAAAGAACCAAAAATCAATTCAGAAGTCTCGAATTGTAAATGCTCCCTTGAATCAAAATGCTTTTATGACCATATAAAGTTTGCTATTTTTTTGGAAGAAAGAAAGAAGTGATGATGTTAAGGTCGTTTCAAGTGGTACTAAATGTGTGTTCAGTTGGGGTGTGTGTGTTGCATCTGCCTTGAACTGTCTTGTGCTTGCATATGGAGCTTCTGCAGCCACCAGGTGTGTGAGTCCCCCCTCCCTGTGTGTCTCTGCCAGGAGAGCATCTGCAGGATGCCACTTCTAACTAAGCCTTAACAAGATGATGCATGTCAGATTTGTCTCTCAGAGTATGCAGAAACACTGTTTAACACAAGGAGGATGCTCTGTGAAGCTCCAGTGTCAGTAAGGAAGTCTTTTCACCCGGGGAAAAGGGGACACTGTGGCTCTGTGCTGTGATGCCTCTCCAGGCACTGCCCCTCTGGCAGCCAGCCCCAGATAGGCTTTCCCCAATCCCTTCTGGTTGAACATGCTCCCCTCCCTCCCCCTGCCAGCAAATCTCTGCCTGAAGGAGGATTGTGGGTTTAACTCTTCAATTCATATCCAAAAAACCCCCCAAAAGCCATTCTTGAGTTCCGTGCTCGCCTCCAATGGTGCCATCGCTTCCACCTCTTACGACTGACATAGAACCCTTGAAACATTTTAAATATTTTAAATAGAGGCAAAAAAAAAAAAAGTGTTGGGGACCCAGCTTGCTTTTTTTTTATTTTACTTTCCAGTTTGGATCTACCTCATGTAACCAGTTGGGTGCTAATTGCTCAAATTTTGGAGGAGATTGGCAAAAAGTGACCAAACGACGCCCCAAAACCTGGGGATTATTGTTTGGAAAGAACAATCTTGGAGTTGGGTTTTATTCTTCGTGCCTTTGTGCTTGTTTTGGTTTGTTTTTTGGTTTTTTTTGACTCCCCCCAGTGCATAACAATCAAAACTCATCTTCTTAATTAAAAACAGCAAATGGGTTTTAACCACCAAGTAAAAAAAAGGCAAAAAAAAAGGGTCACAAACCAGAGTTTTAGTGAATTTGAAACCATTTTTCACTGTAGCAAGTTGTAAAATGTACAGTATCACAGCTGAGCTAGCAAAGAGAAAAGCCCAACAGAGTTTGAAATGTATAATCCTAGCCCAAACCTATCCACCTGTGTGTCTCTGTATATGCATATATCACACACATACAGCACACAGCCTGGGTGTGTGTGCATATATACATAAATACAAATATATAAATGAAGGGATACACGTGTAGGGGTGAGGGAGTAAAATGTCACTGACCTTCCCACAGTTTTGTATGTACCAGTTTACAACTATGTGTGAGTTTTTCTACTGTGTGAACCTTTTTTACTCGGAAAGAATTCCTTTTTGGAAAGCTTTACGTTGTGATATGCTATCATTTTTTTGAAGTTTAAAAGATTTAAAAATAAAAAAATCGACTTTTTACCAGTTATCTACAACAGAGGGGAGGGGTCTTTGCTGTACAATTGTATTTAGTTTAAATATTAAAAAAATAAATCTATGTATGGGATTGTAAAAGTGCTGACATTCCATCGTGACAAGACTTCCAGGCTATTTCCTAAGGCTTTCTGCTGCAGAGAGACTCGAACAAAAGGAAAATGCCTCTGTTCAGTGTTTTGTAAAACTGCTCCATCAGGTCTAGACTTAAGCTATATTTTCTAAAACCTAATCATCCTTTAATATGCTGCAGATAAATGATCAGCATGGTTGCACTTTCTCAGTAATAATGTTTGCCCTGCAATTGGCTCGTGACAAGGACTTTAGTTTTTTAACAAAACCAGTCGTACTTTGGGCAGAAGGTAATATTTATATAGGTACCTCAAGATAAAAAAAAAAAGAGCCTGAATATGCTGCATTTTGTTTCTTTAACATTTTTCATGTAGCTTTTGTTTGCTTTCATGGATTTTTTTTAGGAGATGACTTTGCTTTGGGGGACCCTGGTAGCGTTTTCTAGGCCATTGTTTTCTCTGGCTCTCGTAGAATGTTGGATCCTGCCTTGGGATCACACAGGGTTGGGATGGGATGTGCCCATGGGCAGGGGGACC
Source organism: Xenops minutus (assembly GCA_035221455.1). NCBI lineage: Eukaryota > Metazoa > Chordata > Aves > Passeriformes > Furnariidae > Xenops > Xenops minutus. The sequence continues at coordinate 146,966,653 of JAWWEE010000074.1, read as the reverse complement.
ATGGAAATCCACTTTATGGAGGCTCCAGGACAAGGAGGAAAAGGATACTCTCTTCCCAAAACAGGCAATACATGTTCCTAATTCTTAATCATGTTTTTTTTCCCCACTTGTCCTGCTTTCTTGACTCTTTTCTCAAATACGAGTGTGGAAAGGGGCTGTTTATGAGCAGAGGGGAACAAAGTGACCCAACCCGCCCTGTTGGTGGGTGTTTTGGGGGTGATTCCCCAAATCCCTTGGTAAAAGCAGGACCCTCCCGCCCCCTGTGCGGGTCCATCCTCTACTCCTTCCTTCCTGAGTCAGTGAAAACGTAAACGTGGTGCAGGGATGGGGAATTTTTGTCGAGAACTGTTTGAAGGAAGCTTCAAAGGCTGTGAAATTGAGCATTTATTGTCATGTTTTTAAGCTTAGGTGGGTCCTCTTCCAAGTTTGTTTTACAGCTTGCAAGGTAAAATAGTTTGCACTACTTTTGCAATAAACTCATGAAAAACCTAACAGGTTCTGTTCTGGTTTCTTACTGTACATATACAACTAATACTAAAGATTTAGCATAGTGTTTTTCACCTCAAAACGTAAGACTTGTAACAAGCTCAGAATGCTGTAATTCCTGACAAAATAATGATGTGAATGATATTTTATAAAGTTATTTTGTATGGTGTCAATTTTGTTTTGCCTCATAGTATGTCAATAAAATAAAATTCCTCATCTTTACAAGATCCTGTTCAATGTCTTTTTATGTGGCCACTTTCTGCATTCTGAGCACTGTGGGACTGCTCCATGCCTGTGCACACACAGGATGGGTTCCTAGCCTGAGTGATTTTCCACAGTGAGCAGAGAATCATGGACTCATTTAGGCTGGAAAAGACCTCTAAGATCATTAATTCCAACCACTACCCCAGCACTGCCATGGCCACCATTAAACCACGTCTCCAAGTGCCACATTCACACAACTTTCAAATCCCTCCAGGGATGATGAATCCACCACTTCCCTGGGCAGCCTCTTCCAGTGCCTGACAACTCTGTGAAGAAATTATCCCCAATATCCACCCAAACCTCCCCTGGCACAACCTGGGGAGTTTCCTCTCATCCTAACATTTATTCCCAGGGAGAAGAGACCGACCCCACCTGGCTACACCCTGCTCTCAGGTAAGTTGTGGGGAGTGGTAAGGTCCCCCCTGAGCATCCTTTTCTCCAGGTGGGCCTTCCCAGCTGCTCCTCTTGAGTGTTGTGCTCCAGACCCTTCCCCAGTTTTGTTCCCTTCCCTGGACACCCTCCAGCCTCTCCCTGTCTTACAGAAGAGCATTGGGATGACACCTCAGGAGTGGGAGCTGCTGAATTCCACAAACACAGAAATCCCAGGACGAGGGTAAGGAGGCCCTGTGTGCTGTGCCAGCAGTTCTAGGGCAGCATCAGGGCTGTGTTTTCCTCCCTGCCACAGGTTGGAATCAAATCTAAAACTCCCAATCCCTCAGTCTGTAGCTCGGGAATGGTGGTTAAAAGTCCTGGTGGCAGGTTGGAGGTGGTACTGGGGCAGAGGCCCTTGTGCTGTACCACATTTTCCTCTGTCAAACTGTAATCCAGATTTAAAGGTGCTGACCTGAAGGGGTTTTTTCTGACAAGAGAGGTCTCTCTTGCCTGAGAGCCCAAAAGCTCTGGTTCCATTGCCCTCCCCTGCATTACACCACTCACCTGGGGTTTGGATGTTTCCCTGCTCCGTGCCCAGCTTTCCAGGGACAGTATTTGCTGCTTTGCTCACAAGTCATAGTCCTGGAATTATTTATGGAAGGTGTTTTGGAAGTCACTTGCCTGAAATCTTTTGCTGCTTTCTGAGTGAACTCCTGCAGTGATCAGTTTTTAAATGGAAGGGCTGTGAGCATCTGGTGTTCACTGTAAAGCACTGAGTGACAGAAGATGCCCAGCAGAACTGGTTGGGTGCCAAGGAGCTTCCTTTGGGAGCCCAACCCTGCAAACACAGGTTGGTTTTCCTCAATAATGTGAAATAATGTCACAGCTGTCTCTCTCTTCCGTTTATTTTTCCCTTTGTTTTTGAACCCCTGCTTTGAATTGGCCGTGATTTTGCTCTGTCAGGCTCTTGGGGGAAACAAATACCCCTCCACTGGTTTGATGGCAACCAGCTTTGGCAGCTGCAGGGCCTGGGGGACGGCTGTGGCACATTCTGGCAGCTCTCAAGTTCCCCTGGAGGAGTCTGGCTGAATGAATCCAGAAGGGTGTGCAAGTCTTTGTGGCCTCAGTAATTCACAGAGTATGTTCATCATCCCACAGGAAACTTCTAAGAGGGATGAAAAGGGGTGATTTATACTTGGTAACCACAGTCCTTTTGTCATTTTTTGCAGGCTTAGGAAGTTTCATCTTTGAGCAGCTTTTGGGGGGAAGGACTTCACAAGCCATTATTGTGGGGAGAAAAATGATGGAAATATGTAATAATAGATTCATCCTGGAAAGTGCCCCCTGGCCTGTGTTCCACTGTCCAAAATCCCTGGATGCCTTAAACAGGTCAGGATACTTGGTCAGTTTTGAGGAAGTTCATAAATGATGTGGTTTGTAGCTGGAGCCCGTGGATGTGGCTCTTGATTTGCTGCAGGGGATAAGGGGGGACTGGGACGTGTCACTTGGAATGTTTTCCTGGTGCCCCACTGGATGGGTCAGTCTGTGTTACCATCTGATCCCACCTGGAATGCAATTCCTTTAGTTGATGGGCTGGTTTGGCATTTCTGGTTGTGGGGGGTTGACCCCGGGGCCAGATGTGCTTCCAGCTGCTCATTCCCTCCTCACCAGGACAGAGGGAGAACACAGGATGAGAAAGGTCAAGGGTTGAGGTGAAGACAGAGAGTCACCAGTTACTGTCATGGGCAAAACCAGGCTTGACTGGAGGGAAAGTTAACTAATTTCCTGTCAAATGAAATGGAATTAGTGAGAAACCAAGTCAAAAATTGAACCACCTTCCCACCCCTTTCCCAGTGCCCTTCCCGAGGGTGCAGGGATGGGCAGGGGGTGTTGCTTGCTGCCCTCGACCCCATTTATGCTGTGCAATTGCTGTGCAGTTTTGGGCTCATGGACCTTTTCTGTTTTCCCAAAGAACTGGCACATCGTGCTGCTGGCACTCCCTCCCCCAGACAGACAGCATTCCAGAGTTTCCCACAGATCCCCATGCACTTTTAATAAAAAAAATATTTCTTAAAAAAAGCACCAAACAACCCTTTCAACAATAGTGTAGTTCTGCACAGACCCACTTGGGAGTTTCTCTCGGGATCCAGCATCACTCAGCACTCGCTGCAGCGCTCCTGATACAATACCATTTTCATTTATTGGGAAGTTTTTACAGTGCAACACCCTCTGATCTTTTAAAACAGCATTTCTGGTGGGGCTCAGCAGCTTCACTCCTCTGCCAGCCCCTGACCGTACCTGCCTCACCTCCACTGTGCTTTCTCAGCACCAGTCTGGAGTGTGCTGGGTTATGGAGTGGCTGGAGCTTTAAGAGCAGTTCAGTGTGTCTTCAGCCCAGCAGAAGCAGCTGGTGTCACCCTGACAGGGAGGACAGTGCCCTGGTAACCCTTCTCCATGCCAGCCAAACCGGGGTGCTGCCGGAGACAACAAATTCCTGACTGACTCAGGACAGGCTGCTGCCCAGAATTTGGAGGGGGAGATGTTCCCTAGTGACAATCCCATATTTTCCTGGGGCATTCTCCACACCCTGGGGGGAAGATCTTGGTCATTTCCCTCTCAATGACTGACCACGACTCTGCAAACATCAGTACACTGGTCACTTACGTGACTGAAGGTGGAAAGAACTACAGAAAAGTTCCTGCACCAATTGTCAAGTTTTCATACAAAACATTTATTTTAGAAAGTTGCATGTAAAGTTCAACACAGGACGGTTGCCATTTCTATTGTAAAAAACCCCACCCCCACAACAAACCAAACCCAAATGAAAAATCCATCTCTGTCCCTCAAATGGCAAAGGAGTTGCTCATTCTCAGGAATTCACATCTAGTAAGACTTCAGTGTGCACTGTGGTAGGAGGAACTGCAGAAACAGAGTTCATTAGAGGAAAAGGTTCTACTTGTACGTATTTACATCATTTTCTAACACATTTACCACCTCAACTGCAGAACCACATTAGCCCTTGGGATGGATCTCCTCCCTGACCCTGTTTCGGTGCCCACATGATATTTATGCTGCATCACAGAAGTAGCTGTTTCTAAAGACTTATTTAATGGACTTGGTCCACTTTTGGAGCTTCTGGACTGAAAGCTGCCTGTAACAAATCTTAAATTTGGGTAATGATTGTCTGAAGAGTAATTTTAATCATCTGAGCAAGCTCTGTTGTCAGACTTACACTGTGTCTTCCTACCCTGCCGTGTTTCTGAGGGAAGAATTCCATTCTTCAGCAAGTATAAAGTTCAGTTTCTACACTTCTTAAAGCAAAAGCAGATGGCTCAGTGTATAAATATATCCAGCATCTGGATTCTCAGTCAGAAAAATAACATCCTTTATGCAACAGAAAACAGATCAACTATGAAGCAATTCCCAGCTGGCCTTAAGATCCAACACTGTCACCAACAGCTTTAACTTCGTCCTCTTCCTCCTCATCCTCATCATTGTCGTCCCCCACTTCTCCATCTCGCTTCTCTTTCTCAAGCATCTTTAGGTATTTGCTCGCCAGGATCTTCTTTGGTAAGATATCTGGAAGGCAGAGTTGTTGCTTTTATAGTTGGTTTGAATGCTTGCACTGCCTCATTAACACTGCTGCATCCAAACCACGAATGAAATGGAGTCAAACCCACGAATGAAATGGAGTCAAAAAGAAATATTAGTATTTTTAACAAAGCTTAAGTGGATAACCAGGTGAAACAGCCCAACCTACACAGCTGTAAGAGGGAATTACCCACTCATGGTACAAAGATAGGGATTATATTTTACAACTGATTACTGGCGACTGCCTTTGCTGTGTGCTGATGTACATTATTTATTTGATGTAAATCAGAGTGCTCCACTGCCTTGGATCCAACAAGCCAGCTCTCCAATTCATGTCCTCTAGAAATGGTTTGGGTTTTTTTCTCTGCATTAAGATACTTGTTCAGGGCAATAATGGACTTGAGACAAAGCAGAACTGTGTGCTCTGCAAGGATGTCCATGAGGAGCCCAGAGACAGACTGGACTAGGAGCACTTGTGTCCTTGAGCTCAGTGTCAGACCACAAATCCAAGTACCAGGAAAAACTGCATGCACACACACGTGTGTATGTGTATCTAAAAGGAGAGAGAGACCATACAATGATGCCTTTTCTTCAAAACTTACAGACTTCTATGTGTCCTTTTTGCCCCATGTACCTTCTCACCTAAAGATGTGCAATGATCTTTTCCAGGCTGAAAGCTTTCAGTGGAATTGCTGTAACTTAAGAAATGCTTAAGGCAGTATCCTGACAACTATACTGTGCAATTTAGAGCAGCAGAAAAATCCCCATACACAAAGCAGTGTTTTCAGTGATGCAGTGTATGATATACAGGGCATCAGTGCCCAGCAGAACTGGCTCCTCACAAAACAGTGCACTAAAACAATTTCTAAATCACACCCTGGATTTGCCCTCGTGCTGTCAGTACCTGCAAGGAACTGAAAGGTCTCACACTCTTCTGCTGTATGAGACAGGTCTGTGTAAGTCAGAGCGTTCTTCTCCTTCCCTCGGCCGTGTTTGTAGGAGTAGGAAGCCAAATACTGAACAAAAAGCTCCTAAACAAAGAAAACGGAAGAAAACTAAGAATTCACACACAGCCAATCCCTCTCTGAGGGCAGAAGCACCACATTTAACTGCACAGACACGGGGCCCTCAGTGCAGGGACTCCCAAATTGCCAAAGGGAACCTGCAGGGAACCTTCCAGTATCCAACGGGAATTTAAAGGGAACCTTCCAGGGCCCAAAGGGAATATACAGGGAACTTTCCAGTACCAAAAGGGGACTTAGAGAGAACCTTCCAGGGCCCAAAGGGAACCTGCAGGGAACCTTCCAGTGCCCAAAGGGAATTTAAAGGGAACCCTCCTGTACCTGAAGGAAACCTTCCAGCCCCCAAAGGGAATTTAAAGGGAATCTTCCAGCACCCACAGGGAACCTGTGGGGAACCTTCCAGTATGAAAAGGGGACTTATAGGGAACCTTCCAGTACCTGAAGGGAACTTAAAGGGAACCTTCCAGTGCCCAAAGGGAACTTACAGGAACCTTCCAGTGCCCAAAGGGAATATACAGGGAACCTTCCAGGGCCCAAACAGGACTTACAGGGAACCTTCCAGTACCTGAAGGGAACTTAAAGGGAACCTTCTAGTGCCCAACGGGAACATACAGGGAACTTTCCAGCACCCAAAGGGAATTTAAAGGGAACCTCCCAGTGCCCCAAGGGAAGTTACAGGGAATCCTCCAGCCCCAAAGGGAATTGAAAGGGCACCTTCCAGCACCCAAATGGAACCTGCAGGGAACCTTCCAGTACCTGAAAGGAACTTACAGGGCATCCTCCAGCACCCAAAGGGCACCTTTCAGTGCCTAAAGGGAATTTAAAGGGAACCTCCCAGTGCCTGAAGGGAACTTACAGGGAATCCTCCAGCCCCAAAGGGCACCTTTGGGTGCCCAGAGGGAGCCCCCGGTACCCGAGGGCACAGAACCCCCCGGTACCTGAGGGCACAGAACCCCCCGGTACCTGAGGGCACGGGAACAGAACCCCCCGGTACCCGGGCAGAGAACCCCCCGGTACCCGGGCCCAGAACCCCCCGGTACCCGAGGGGCCCGGGCACAGACCCCC
>JAWWEE010000074.1:146880774-146954392 GCA_035221455.1 Xenops minutus | reverse complement strand
CCGATCTGGCTGTCAGTGAGACTGTGACAGCCCTGTCCGGCTGTCAGTGAGACTGTGACAGCCCTTGTCCGGCTGTGAGTGAGACTGTGACAGCCCTGCCCGGCTGTGAGTGAGACTGTGACAGCCCTGTCCGGCTGTGAGTGAGACTGTGACAGCCCTGCCCGGCTGTCAGTGAGACTGTGACAGCCCTGCCCGGCTGTCAGTGAGACTGTGACAGCCCTGCCCTGTCACCGCCCTCTCCCAGAGCATCCCCCTGTCCCCTCTCGGCCCCTCCGCCCCTTCCTGACCGGGCTGTGTTTGTCTCTTCCGCAGTTCCATTTGTTTTCCTTGCCGAACCCCGCCGGCCCGGCCCGGGATCTGCCCGGGGAGAGCCCAGGGGGGAGCTCCGACCTGCGCTCGGTGGGTGCTGGACGGGGCTGTGCCCCTGGGAATGCGGCTGTTCCCTGGGAAGGAGTGTGCTCCCCTGGGAAAGGGGGTGCTGGGTGGGACAGCGGGGACAGCCGGGGGTTCTGAGCAGCCTCATCTCCTCGGGCTGCTGCTCCTCTGCCACCTGTTGGGGCTTGGGTTCTCCTCCTGTTTGTAAAGCCAGTGGTGCCAGTCCAAAGCTGGGCTGGGCTGTGTGCCTGCTTGTTTGTTTTTGTGGAGGTTTGGGTAGGTGGTTTGTGGGTCTTGGTCTTGTGTGCGTTTCAGGGGGTGCTTTGGAGCTGAAATCAGCCAAGGGATATGTGTGGTCCGGGAGGGCTCAGCAATGCATGTCTTCATTTAAGACCCAGCTGCAGGGCAGTTTCAGAGAGCTCAGGGGAGAAGGAATTCTAATTACTTAAATATAATAGCAGAAAACGTTGCCTGGTCCTTCCCTACGTGTGTTTTGAGAAAACAGACATCACTTTGTCTCAAAAATAAGTATTTTGGCCCTGTTTTTCCTCTCCCTAGCCATGTGCGAGCACTGACAGCTGTGTAAAGTTGGGTCATTCTGATCTGGTGTCTGTGCACATCTCACCCCACACAGTTTTCCGTATTTCCCCAAGGAAATGGGACTGGAGAGCCTGAGAGGATCATCTGAGCTGGTGCTTCTGCTTTCTGTGGCAGAAACTCTGCTGCCCAGTGTGTGAGCTGGCTTGTGTAGCTGCACAGGGAGTGAGACTCAGTTGGAAAAACCTAATTCACACATTTCTGTTTGATAGGTGACTAAGAGCACTCCTTGTGCATGGTATAATGTTGGTGGCAGGCTGCATGGTTGAAGATTTAGTGAAAGGACACAAATGTTAGTATTGTAGCACATAGATTTGGGATGCAGAAATGTTTAGCATCAAAGTCCTGGTTTGCTCAGCAGCCCCTTGTACTCTGAATGTTGAAAAATAATATGTGTTTTTCTTTTACTAGCCTGCAGTTGATGCAAAATGAGTGTTCCTGACTACATGCAGTGTGCTGAGGATCATCAGACCCTCCTGGTCGTGGTTCAGCCCATTGGCATTGTACCTGAGGAGAGCTTTTTCAGGATCTACAAGCGGATTTCAGCCGTGAGTCAAGTCAATGTGCGCGACTCGCAGCGTGTGCTCTACATCCGATACAGGCACCACTATCCCCCAGAGAACAACGAGTGGGGGGACTTTCAGACACACAGGAAAGTCGTGGGGCTCATAACTATTACAGACTGCTCTTCTGCAAAGGAATGGCCTCAGACTTTTGAAAAATTCCATCTTCATAAGGAAATGTATGGTTCTACTCTCTATGATTCCCGGTTGTTTGTCTTCGGGCTCCAAGGGGAGATTGCGGAGCAGCCCCGCACGGATGTGGCGTTTTACCCCAATTATGATGAATGTGAAACTGTGGAGAAGAGAATAGAAGATTTTATTGAGTCCCTCTTCATAGTGCTGGAGTCAAAGCGGCTTGACAGAGCTACTGATAAGTCTGGAGACAAGATCCCTCTCCTCTGTGTTCCTTTTGAGAAGAAGGATTTTGTAGGTCTGGACACTGATAGTAGGTAAGCAGCTACTTTTGGCAGCTCTCAGGTCTTGAAAAAAACATCTTGCCAGCCTTCAGGATAAGCCTCTTAGAAAGGACAAAGTGTACCTTGTTAAAAGAAAGGTTGTGCCCAGATCTCATTGTGTCTGTCTGCTGTAGTTTAAGAGAATTTAATTTGTAATCTCAACATATTTGATGTTCTGAGCTTGTTTTATATATACATATATATATTCATGAGGCTAATCAAATAGGAGGAAGAAGTCACAGGAACAATTTGACAGATTCTGCTCTAATGAGACTTTTTGCTGGAAAGCTTGTAGATGAAGTTTATAGATATACAGTACTAATAAAAAAATTCAGTTAACATCGACGACAATAATTTTATATTATGTGGAGTAGTATTTGACTAATCACACATTGTATTTTTCCCCCTAAGCCTCTGTCTACTTTCTCATGGTATGAAAGAGTGACTGTTTATTTTGGTGACTAAGTCCAACATCTTTCTCTTTCTTTTTTTATTTAATTATTTGTTGTTCTTGACCTGTCTTGTTTTGCTACTTGTTTGCTACAACTTTCTCTTTGGTTTTGTGTATGTTAAGAGTTTTTTGGGCTTTTTACCCCCCCATCTTTCCTTCCTCCTCATTTGCATCCTCAGCTCTCAGATTTGAGTGTCACATAGTTCTTGTGCAAGGGACTAGTAGTTCTGGTTTTCCAGCTACAGGCAGGTGCAAAATCAGTTTGACTCTGCTGTTTCCAGTAAACCCAAGGGATGGAAGTGACCACCTTTTGTCCTGGCAAAGGCAGAGGTGTGGAGTCCCTGTCAGAATAACAAAGTGTGCATGGCAGTAGTGCCATTCACATCTGTCTTGTTCTAGGAAGGGTGCCAGCATTCAATTTTCATTAATCAGTATAAATTATTATGTTACTGATTTTTGTACATGGGCAGTGAAGTTTCACAGACTAGACAAACTCTTTTAGAATCTTGATTTATATTACTCAGTTTGAATGAATTTCAGTTGAATGTAATCAAAATTTCCTGTTCCAGTTAGCTAAGAAAATGACATTTTTTGGCCAGGAGTCTCCAAATCAGAATGAATTATATTATTCAGTTGTGTCTTCTAAAAATCATACCCTGGAAATCAGCTTCTTAGATAAATGACTTGCTCTGAGCAGAGGTTGTGGCTGGTGGGTAAGTTTTCCCTGTGAAGTGCTGGTGAGGGGCTCAGGTAACAGCAGGGTGTGTATCCACACATACCTTAGCACACACTCCATGCTGTTGCACTGAGCTCAGACACATTTAGTGTGATGCTGCAGCTCTTTGCAGAATGGAAGATGTGTGACCCTGGCTGTGTAAACAGAGGGGTTTATCCAGAGTTAATCACTGGTTCAGCTCTGCACACACCCTTGCTGGGAGCTTTGAATACCAAGCAGCTTTTCAGTAACTCTGGATCAGTGGATATACTTGAAATGTTTGCTGCACTGCTCAAAGAGGAGGTGTTAAATATTCTAACCATTCAGTTCAGTAGTAAGAAAGTTCTTCAGCTTTATTTTGCTGTGGAGTTAGTACTTCTGATTGTTTTAAAACTTAGGCTATCTACATGAATAACATGTGCAAGCTGAATGAAAATCTATTTATAGCTTCTCTGCACAAGGCCCTTTCTAGGCACCTTTCATGTAGCCTGATGGATCTCTGTGTTGTAAAGCAGAAACTCAGGTCCATGAAATAGGGTTGAACCAACATCAGTTTAATAAACTAACTTGGATTTTTAAGCATTGGACTTTGGATGGGAACTGGTGGTATATACCATTTTATTACATGGGAGTTTTTTCTTACTTGCATTTTATTTCTTGGGTTGCAATAACAGGATTTTGTTGTAGCATATTCCCTCTTGCAGTGACAGATTCCCTGATTTAGGGAGAGCATTGCATTAGTCATCCCAGGGAGATGCAGGGCTAGAAAGGACTTTCTCAATGGAGACTAGTTTCCATTTCTGCAAGATAGGATATATAATTCTGTTCACAGAGGGCTAAGGGTTGTCTGAGTGCAGGAAATGGGGATGAGAACATCTTGTAGAAGAACTTTTGCTACTTTGTTAGTTTTGAGTCTGTCAGTATGATGTGTTTACAGAATGAAATAAAACACATGATGATGATGATATTGAGGCAAATGAATCAGGTTTTTCTAGAACAGGTGGAAATTTCTAAAGGCTTAGAGGCAAAAAATTGTCCCCTTGCTCTTTGTTATACACTTTTTGTCCATTTTTGTTTTATTTTTGTTTTTATGCTATGTATCCTGATCTCCCAGTCAGTGTGCAACCAATTACTTGAAAAGCACAAATTTCTATATTGAATAGATGGAAGACAAGGCATTGTCTGTGCTTATAACAGAGAATATATGTCTTTCTTGCTGTAGCTGTGGATGCCTGCTTAGGCTAAATATATCTTTTCCTATAACTTCTAAAACTGAAGTCAAATTTCAGGGTGTAGCTGTGGAGTCCAGCTGTAACCTGGAGCTGTTGAGCTGGGTTGGTACACTGGGGGAAAATATGTTAAGAATTTACATGGGGGATGGTAATTCTGATCATGTGATTTGAAGCCTAATTAAAACTATTGAACATGGTTTGTATTTTAACAGAGACATTTCTCCCAGTAATTTAATGTCAAATATTAGGGTTGATACTTATGAGATGATCAGGACTTTATATATAGACCTGATCTTTCTCATCCAGTTAGTGGGACTTTCATTATCTTGGTTGCATAATAATTGCACCATGAGTGGCTTCTCTTCAGATGCAGAGTTCATAAATTAGGAAAATGGTTTATTTTGCTGCATTTCAAATAAGATAGTTCTTGAAAAAAGTGGGGATGATTTTTGTCCTTTGCAAGTTGCTTGTTTGAGGAACAGAACAGACACATGCCCACAACTGGCACTGAGATGGCAATTTCTGTAAACTCACTGTATTATGTGTGTAGGAGAATTTTTTAGGTGGCAGAGAGCTTCATGTCTGAAAAGTAGTGGCATTAAGTCCTAAAAACGTGAAGAAGGCTTGTCCTATTGAACAGAAATTGTAGGAGTGGGAGTCTGGCCCTGGTTTAATTCCTAGAGCTCTCAGCCAAGAGGTGGTCTTGGCAAACCTGTTGATTTTGGTTTCTGTTTCTCAGCTGTAATATGGGTAGAATATCACAGGGCTCCTGAAAGAGTTTCTGAAATGAGTTGCACTTGGCAGTTATATGGGTAAATGGATGGAAAAGAGTGGAAATGCACCTTCTCATGATGATACAAAGGTCCTCCAAACTGGAAATTAAGAAACATGCCAGAAATACAATTTTCTTTTAAGCTTTCTATTTATTTATGTTTTCAGCTAAAAAAATTAAACATACTTATGTATGATTATAAATCTAGTTGGATAAGCCCGTGTTAATGTTGTTACATCAGTTTGTGTCTTAGTTTTTCTCTCTTTTATTATGGGCACCCATTTAATGAGGCACCAGTTAATACCACAGAGGGATGAGAACACAGGGCTCTTTCTAGATGTGTCTTTCTCTGCACAGTGTTGTAGGTGGGGTTTGGGAACTGATTTATCAAAGTTGATGATCTCGGTATGTCTATGTGGCTGTTAATTTTCTTTCTGTTCTCTGTCCTTCTAATTTTTGTTTTGTTCCTTTCTTTATTTTTTTCCCCCTCTTCTCTCATACTGCCCTGTGAGTTTGTTGTTGGGTCTAAAAAGGTAGGCTGTGATTGTGTTTATTTGAAAATAGTTAGCTTTTTTCCATGTCCTGCCTCCTCACTCCGCCTTCATTGCATATTTGAGTGTGGCTTTTTGTATTTGTTTTCCAGTACACACAAAAATAATTGCTGCCTGGAGCCTCACGACTGCAGTTGCCCCCTTTTGGCGCATTTGGCAATTATATTTGGGAGCAATGCTGACTTTTTTTGTAGGACACACGTAGTTTGCTTAGGCGGCTGCTGGCCTCTGGAATTTGCTTTGTTTTTTGAACTCCACAGCCATGAAGCTGTTGCTGCCTGTGTTTGGTTTCCAAATTCAAAAGTTCTGGCAGTCGAGCCAACGCCGTAGCTGTGTCTTTTGAGTCTGGGTAATGTTATGATTGGTGATAGCTATAGCTCTGCATGCTAACTGGAATTAGTAGAATTTGGTGGAAGTTTTTGTTGAAGTATTTTGCATGAGTATACTTTTGAAAATTAATTTTTGCATGTTTCTTGTTTGTAAACTTAGCCAAATTTTGAGGATCCGGAAGTTCCTTCAAAGCTGTTGCTGGATGAAGATAAATTCTGCCATGAAATACAGTATTGTTACTCTGAATTTTCCTTAGATTTATCCTGGGATCCTAGGAAAGAGCAGGGGATGAAGGATTGAAGCACATTTCCTATATAGCAGATGAGGCAGAAATGGAAATGGGATTGAGTAGTTTGTGGTTCCTGGAGCAGGTTTCTTTTCCTCCAGTTTGAAGTAGCAGCAGTGGTCACTGATTGTCATGATTGTGGTTATTATTCTGAACACAAAGAGTACATTTGGTAACAAATTGACCCAAGTAAAATTAGAGAATAAGATTTTAAACTAGTTATGTAGTCAACTGGATGTTTACATGGGGTGAGGAACTCCTGAAGAGGAGTTTGGATGGCTGACACTGGGGGGTATCCCATGGGTGGTCCTGCTTTATGTGACCCTGCTTATCTTGAAGATACTTCTGAGGGCATCACACTCAGGAAGGGGTTTGTGGTGTGTCTTTGAAATTTAATGTCTAAAATAAACTTCTAGAGGAAAAATGAACAGAAACAGCTTTTGGCAGTAGGGCACTCCAAGGAACTGGCCTAGAAAAAGGTTGTCACCTGATCCTAGAGGAAGTAGCTGTTAATTTATGTGGACTCCTGTCCTCAAGTAGATTAGGATTGAGCAGTAGAAAGCCATTAAACAGTGTTTTAATAAAAAATAAATCAGAAGATTTCTGTAAGCTTCTCACTTTCAGCTTTGTGACCAGACTCTTCAGGCAAAGCTGTGAAGCAAAACTAGAAAGATACTAAGATGAATAATAATAATAATTTTATGCTGGTTTATTTATGTATGATTTTTTCCCACTAAATTTGCACCCCAGCATGCACTGAAGAAACAGTGAGTCACTTGGACAGGATTCTAAGCACCTGATGTTACAGATACTGTTTTTCTTTTAAAAAGAAGCTTCTGAAATATGAAGTAAATTAAGTTTTGCTGTCTATGGAGAGTGGGTTTGGTTTCAGTGAAATCTTTGCCTTTTGTCTCTTTGGACATACTTGAAGTAATTGAATTTATGATAGTCCATTGTGAGTGCCTAGTTAAGACACAGTTTATACATTTGTTTGGTGCAAACTTACTCTATAATTAGGGAGAAAATACTTCCCAGAAGGACAGCAAAGACTTGCAGGGGCTGTAGGAGACAGATCCTGTCTTGGCACCACCTTGAAGAGCCTAAAAATAGGTGGAGTGAATTCACTCTTTGAATAATTAATAGTAAATTTCTTCATCCCCAGGAATAAATTATCTGTTTGTCTATAAGTAAGCAGAGTTTCTGAAAGAACAGTGTTTTGTATGAGTAATGTTTGATGTCCAGGTGAATAAAAGCCTTCAAACTCTGCATGTATTGACATCTGCATTAACCAGCAGCAGAATTGGGTTGGGAGGCGCTGTTGGTGAGGCAGTGGGATCGAAGCAGCTCCGGTATCAGGTTCTGATTTAGAAGTCAGGCATCATCTCCTTTCCTTTGCTGTATGACTCATGTTTGTCAACTTAGTCACATGCAGTCTAGAAAATCTGGAAAAACACTTACCCACCAGAGACTTGGGAGAGTAAGAAATTCCATTTATCCTTAAACACAGAGATGACTTGAAAGTGTAGAGACGGAATTGGAAGCATCAACACCTTTGAAAGGAATTATAGCTGTGTAAGGAAAGAATGATTCTCCAATTCCACTATTTCTGTAAAAAAAGAGTTAAAAGCAATACATAACAGTTTTATTTTCATTCTGAATGCAGAGATTAGGAAAACTTGATTTGTGAACAATTTATACTTTCCTGTACAATACTGATTCAAGACTAGAAAGTAACTTTTTGATGGAGGTGTTTCTCTATAACCCAAAGCTCAGGCTGAAATCCATAGTTCATGAAGGGAGCTTTGGTCTCCACTTTGAATTTTCTTGCCCTTTTTTTCTTAAAGAGATCTCTAAAGTACATGCTTGTTGAAAAATAAAAGATAAATACTGTGCTTTCCTGACACCTCCGAAAGATAAAGAACAACAGTTGTATTGAACTTTATTTAACGTCAGCCTCTTCACATCAATTGTGAATATGATGTGATAGATCAGAAAAGTGGGAACATTGATGTAGGAGTTATTTGTAGCTTTTTAGATGGAGATGGGCAATAGGAGACATACTTCTTGTCTCCTTTGATAACTTCTCGTTTTTCTTGTAAACAATAACCCTGGTTCCGATTGTTTTTCTATTTAAATTTTATAAGAACATTGTATGTGCTCCTGTATATCTTCTCTCTTCAAATCCTCTCATCCATCCATATAAATAACTTTCTCTCCATCTTCTTGAAGAGCTATTCTTTTCTCAATCCAACTGCAAAGAATAGGGCATTATTTGGTGGCTGAAGAGATGCTTCTCTTCGGCATCAACAACCCAACCCAGCCAGCAAATAAACCAATACCATGCAGTGGTATTAAGGAGGAAGCAGAATGGACTTGAGGTGTGTGTTGCCTCAGACAGGAGGTTCCTGCAGGTAATGAAGCCGTGCTCTCTGTCTTGCAGGCACTACAAGAAGCGCTGTCAGGGCCGGATGCGCAAACACGTCGGTGACCTGTGTTTGCAGGCTGGGATGTTGCAGGACTCCCTGGTGCACTATCACATGGCAGTGGAGCTGCTGCGCTCCGTCAATGACTTCCTGTGGCTGGGAGGTAGGACTGGGGCAGGGGGAGACTGAGCCAGTCATTGCAGAGAGATCTATTTGCTGTAATTTCATTAGATACTGTGAAAAGTGGGAATGGTTTTAGTGACCGAGCTCTGAATATCAGGTGTGGCTGAGAACTGAGTTGAATAAAAACAATGGAAAGGAATGTGTTTAAGAAAACCTGCAACATAAGATGTGTTACTGAAGTAAAGCATGAACTTAAAAAAAAAATAAAAATCTGTGTATGACTTTTTAATGATTCTTTGGAAGGTATTTGGGGTTTCTTCAGTGGTTTGTACCGGTGTTTTAAAAATATTTCCTATGGGTATCCACTGTGGCCTGTTAGGAAAAGATTTTTGCCTTTACATCTACCAAAGCTGTAAGTGTTTAACTGCCACTGCCATAACTTCCATTCACATTAGGTCCTAGAATTCACTTCTTTCTCCTGCCATTCCTTTATCCTTTTCTTTTCTCATTCCTGCTTTTTATTATTTATTGGATGTACAAGTCTTCTTTGAGCACCATTTCTCCTTCTCAATTGTATACCCTTTCAGGACAATCACTGTCTCCAGTTCTGCTTTTAGCTTTCTCATTCTACTTGAAAATCCATTTATCTTCCCACTGGCTCTGTAGGTTACATATTATGGAAACTTTAACACCTTTTGACCTTCCACTTCATTCCTTCTACACTTCTAAAAATGTAAATGGTTCAGGATTCTTCAATCAGGAAAGGAGAAATTTTCTCTTTGTGCAAAGCATGACCATATTTTAAGGCCCATCTGTTGGATTACCAAATTAGAGACCTCCAGAGGTCACTTCCAATCCAAATGATTCTATGAGTCTGTAAGTCTGATCTGATCATATCCCATGCAGTTAAATCTGGTTGTTTAGGAATCTGTCCAGGTATATTTAAGGATGGAAGTTCTGGAATTCTTGAGCAACCTGTTCTAACATTTTACTGGTTGTAATTTGAAAAAAACCCAACAGCAAAGCATAAACTGGGCCTACATTAAAGCAGAATTTTCTGTGTCAACTTGTGCTGACCCTCATTCAGTCACTGCACATCTTGAAGCACCTGACTCCATCTCTTCCATCCCTTCCCATGGGTGTTCAGGGACAGCAGTAACATCTCCCTTTAGCCTCTTGTTCTCTAAGGCTGAACAAGCCCAGTTCTCTCTCCTCTTCATATGCTCCACAGGACTTGCTTTGGTATGAGGCTCCTGTCATGTCTCCAGCAAGTTCTCTCTGCCCTACTGTTTACCCAATTTGGTATCACCCAGGAGGTTTCTGGGAGTGCTCTGTGCAATCATCAAGGCATTTTCCAGCCTCCCCCAGTTGGCATGACCTGTTGGAGAGTGGTCTCACCTTGGCCAGCTCTCTCGTCATCAATGAACGCATCTTACCTGGTTTTGTGGATTTGTATCCGGTTGGTTTAAGTGCTTTTAATGCCCATCTTCCTCTACTGTGACAAGGTCTTACTCCTGCAGATTCTTCTAGAGGGACTGGGCACCTGGGAGGGCTGATGATGAACACAGAGCTGAAAAGGATATTGAGTGTGTCAGGCTTTTCCATGGCCTTTGTCACTCCATCTCCAATTTGAGGCATATTTTGTTTGTATAAACAGACTTTGCTACCTGATACTTCATGTTTTGCAAGTATCTCTCCTAATCTGTTGGCTTTTTCCTTTTCTCTCCAGCTGCCCTTGAGGGGTTGTGCTCAGCATCTGTCATCTATCACTATCCTGGTGGAACGGGGGGTCAAGTTGGATCTCGCAGGGCACAAGGAGGTTCCCTCTCTGCTGAGGCAGGAAACAGGCACAGGCCAGGTAAGGATGGGATCTTGATTTTATTCCATTTGCCACCACTTAACACCTGAAAGCTTCCTCCCTGCACCCTAACTCTGTAAAATCATACCCATGAGAGGATAAACTGGAGGAGGAGGGTGGGAGGGGAGAACGGTGTTTCTTTTTAAGAGTTTTACATAATGACTTTTCTACTCTTTTGGTGTTAATATCAACACACGTGCTTTGCATAGAGTTGCAAAGCTTTTGATTTTGTCACCTGATTGTTAATAGTGTCTATTAGTTGGAATTTTGCTGGAGCAGATACAGACAGTTTTCATCAAGTCCATATGATGTGGCAGAACCGCTTGTATTAGGAATAATTTGGGTACATTTATTCAGAGGTGTTTTGCTACTCTAAAGTTAACATTTAATAGATAGATTTGTTTAAATACCAATAAAATTTTTTAAATTTAGTATAGTTTTCCTAAACTCTTGGGTTGCAAAAGACATGACTGAGGAGAAATGTGAGAGCACTCTGTAATACAGTGGGCACTCTGGAAGAGGATAGGTAAGGATCAGAGATTCAGAGTTTCTTCCACTAGAAGAACTGGAGGACATCAAGTAGAGCTAGCAGATGGAGGAGTAAATGGAAGGAGTTATTCTTTACCCAGTGTGTAGGTATGGCACAGAACTCCTTGTCATTAGGAGCTGCCAGGCCTGGTGGTGTGATAGAGACCAGGCTGCCACAACTCTGTGTCCCCAGGGCCAGCCAGACATGAGGCAGAGCGAGGGTTCCCTATGATGAGCCCCTTATCCCTGTAGGCAGTGACCCCCAGCCTGTCTGTGGGGGGATCCAGAGAGAGCTTGATGGGCTTCACCCCCAGGCTGACTCTGATTTGGTTGTTGGGCACTGATCTCTGCTCCCTTGTGCTTACACAGAAAACCACATCAATCCCCTGGAGTTAGGGCTCCTGAAAGTTCCTATGGCTTCCAAGAGAGGCTGGTTGGAGCAGGGAAACTAAAATAGGTTAATAGCTGCCTCTGTGTATATACTCACCCAGTACTGAAACAAAGCTGGGTTTAAGTGCTGGTCTTAAGTTCTCTTGTGTGCAGTGTGATCAAAATTAATCCCTTCAACTAAAGAAAGCAACCACCCATTTTTATTCTTCCAAAAATCACAATCTAGTAAACACTTGCTTTGTGTTACCTTTATTACAAACTGTGTGTGTTGACACCAGGTAATTATGATAGTGAAATTACATCATTTCAGGACAGAATACTAATTTTCATATAGTATCTAGTCATTAAAATCTGCTCATTTGGTCCCATGACCTATGAGTGCATTTTGTGTTGACTGTTAAATTATAATTGCACACAGTTGCTCACCTTTGTCCACTTTTCAAGGAATATTTACCAGCAGGTGTTGCAATCTGTTTGTAATGGGTACTCCTTGTTAACAAAGAAGGTAACAGGAAGCCACAGATACCAGAATAATTGAATAGAATATATTTTGGGTATGTTATTGCTGCTTCTCTCTATTAGTTGTCTCCTATTTCAAAGTGCTGTTTGCAAACTTGTCAGTGTAGTTGTATTTTGAAAATGTTTTCAGTTTCATATTGCAAGATTTTTTAAAGTACTTTTGTGGTTTTTTGTCATCCCTTCCAGATAAATTGTTACTCCATGGTCCATGAGATATTGTTCCCTAACTCTGCATGTGATCTCTGTGTTTTGAGGTCTGAACTGCTGAGCTAAATCTGACCAAACAGCTGTTGCTGTGATGTCTTTTCTTACAAGGCTTTTTGAAAATTTCATTACCTTTCCTTGACTCTACAGTGCCTTTTGTTTAAAATCTTTTCAAACTGCACCTTTGTTTATAATCTATTTTTTTAAATTAATTTTGTGAGGACAATGTTTAATCTGGGGAACAAATTCTACTCTATCTTTCTGTAGGATAAGTCCAGAAACAAAAGGAGTTTCCAAATTTTGTGCAAATCAAGAAATGCCACACTTGGAACTGACATTCATGCCTGTTTTTGAGGCATGGACATGTGAGAATTACCTTTATTTCTTCTTGCTGTGCCTGGAATTGCAGCCCTTCTTGTGCCCATAGTTCAGCCTTCACAGGATGGGGTTTCTTGGTACTGTCACTGTGCCCAGACCCAGCCAAGAGAAACATCTTTCTCTTGAATCCTGTGCCATTTCCACCACTTGGCATTTTCAGGCCACAGCACAGGACCAGGCTGCTGAGAAAATATTCTGGTGTCTGCTTTATGTAGAAGCATCTTTGGAAAGAGAAACTTTTACATTGTCTCTCTTTGTGTGAGAGAGAGTAAGGCTTAAGAGGGCAGTGTTGAAGGGGTTTGGGTTTTTTGTTTGTTTTTTTTTTTCCTTCTCCCTAATAAGCAAAATTGCAATATTTATTCTGATGTAACAGGGCTGGAACCCCTCTGCCTTTGGGACAGGCTGGGAGAGCTGGAGGTGTTCAGGCTGGAGAAGAGAAGGCTCTGGGGAGACCTTGGTGTGGCCTTTCAGTATAGAAAGGGGCTTATGAGAAAGGCAGAGAGAGACTTTTTACCAGGATGTGTAGTGACAGGACAAGGGGCAATGGTTTTGAACTGAAAGAGGGTAGATTTGGACGGGGCATGAGAAAGAAATCTGTTAGGAGGAGGCAGGTGAGGCCCTGGCACAGGTTGCCCACAGAAGCTGTGGCTGCCCCACCCCTGGAAGTGTCCAAGGCCAGGTTGGATGGGGCTTGGAGCAACCTGGGCTAGTGGAAAGTGTCCATGCCCATGGCAGGGGGCTTGGAATGAGATGATCTTGAAGTTCATTTCCAACCCAAACCATTCTATGATTCTGTGAAAAGGGAACTTTGATGTTTTAAAGACGTGTGACTTGTCATGTCCCTAAACCCTTCTGTATGTAGGGGGACAGGGTTAGGCCGTGTCCCCTTGAATGCCTGGATTTGTCTCTGCAGCCTTCAGTGTGAAGGAGGATTTTGAGCTGCTCAGCTCCTGCTGGCCAGGGAGACTGGCCATGATCTGTCTGGTGTGATTTGTGTTTTGAACAAGCTGAGTTCAGATTGTTTTATGTTGAACTCATGGGCTGGTTTGGGTTTCTCTGCTCTGTTTTACTTGTTAGAAGTCCTGAGCTCTTAGTTCTGTCGCCTGACCTTCCTCTTTCCCCAGGCAGAATTAGGACACCTGAGGGAAGTGGAGCATCTTTTGGATCTAAATCTAAATCTCTCTTCACTAGGCTGGAGTCTGAGCAAGCAACTGAAGGGAGGGCCTGTCTCGCTGATAAAACAATTGGTTTTGACTGCTTAACCTTTGGTATTAACAATTTTATTGCCATGTTTAACCAAAGTCTGGGGCAACAAGGTGTTATTATATACCTGTAATCCAACTTTGCAGTACTCTTGGCAGCTCTTTAACTTGAATAGTCTCATTGGGTTGGCATGACTTAGTTATTCAGAAAATCTGGTGGAATGAAATTCATGACAATTAAAAGGGATACTGTTACTTCTAAATGTTATTCTAGAGTATTGTGCAGGTTAAATGAGCTCCCACGAGGAGATTTAAGTACTGTAGGTCCTGGTATTAAAATACAATAAGGGGACTGTGATGGAAATTTGACAATTAAAACAATGAAGGAAAAGGAAAAAAAGATACAGCTTTAAATTAAACACTGAAAAGTCTAAAATTCTTCTTAAGGTGTCTTAGAACTCATTGCAAGTTTATGGGACTTTCACATTTATTTTTTCACAAAATGAGATTTAACATATGATGACTACTTGAGTTATAATTGGTAGTCCTTCAAAATAGCAGTGATGATCTTGATAAATATTTTTTATTTTTGTTCAAGCCTGATGTTATAAAACATTATAAGAACTGATTTTGTTGGCTATATTTAAGGCTGAAAAAAAAATCATTTTTGTTCCTCCTTTTAGGGGCACAAGAAGTTCTCATTGATCCAGGTACATTCTTTTCCTGCATGTTTCTGAAGTATTTTCTTTTATTACTTGCATATGTTTTGCATTTGTATGATAGTTACTGCCACCTGCCAAAACCAATGATCCCTGTTGCTTCAGTTTTTGGCTACGAATCTGGAGGAAGCAAAGAGACTGAAGGGTAATTGGCACAAAATAAATGATGTAGTTCTGTGATGGTGTCCCCATAAATTCCAATCAACGTTATTTCTTCCCACAGCTAGTGAGGATTTGTACATTTTTTTTAACTGACAGACCAGAATGGTTACATGGAATGTCCTGGTGCTCTTTCAGGCGTCATGAACAAACGTTTTTCACTTCTATAAAATCACTGTTAATCTGTAGATGTGCTTGGGATGATTTGTAAGGTTGATATACATATAAAAAAATTTGCTTTAGCATTTGAGCCTGTAAAATAACATATTTCGAAATATATAGAGGGAGCAGAGAGTACCTTTCACAGTTTTTACCTCTCTACTGAGAGTTAGGGCCAGCTCTGAAACACAGAGATTTTCTTGCTGTCTTAGTAGAGAAACCTCCTAAAGAAAAAAACTCCCATATAATTCTACAGAATAAGTGACACACAACGAGGTATCGAGCCTTGCCAAACCTTTTATTATGTTCAATAAAATCAAATTCTAGAAATAAGATTTTCATGCTCTTTCTAATACCCCAGATTTCCTTGGCTTCTGTTTCACACTTACCCTTATGCATGTGAAGACTCTGTCTCTTACCTTCTTTCTGATATAAGAAAGCAAATTTCTTACTCTTTTGTCTGAGCCTTTTTTCTTAGGTGTGCTTTAGAAGTAGTTTTAAAGTAGAACAAGGGGTAGTTCAGAGATCAAAGTTGCATATTCAGATGTGGCCATAATCTAATGTTAGCAATCTGTCATTTTATCCATATCCTAAATGTTAAGTGCAAAAAATTATGAATATAAAGTGAAAGATTGTTTCCTGTTTGTTGGCTCATGATTGAATCCATTTTTCTTGTGTACTCTTTGAAGTACCACAGTAAAACAGAATAGTGTTTCTGGGTAGAGCCTTATTTCTTTCTAGGATGGGGCAGATGTACTTTGTGTATTCTTTGTCAAACCTTCAGCACATCCTAGATTTATTTTTTTTTATATATTTAGCACTTTCTAGAAGTCCTTGTGCTCATTTCCTATCCTGTTCTGTTGCAGGGGCTCTGACTTCCAACGGTATAAATGCAGATACCAGTGGAGAGATAGGACGTGCCAAGAACTGCCTGAGTCCTGAAGACATCATAGATAAATATAAAGAAGCCATTTCTTACTATGGCAAGGTAATCCTGCTTATTTGCAAGAGACTTCACTGAGATTCTGTGGCTTTGGTTTTCCAGGATCTTCTAAAGCCTGTGCAGTGAACTTTGTAAAACAATTTCCAGCTCAGTTGGAGGAATTTTTAGGTTTTTGTGCAAGTGCTCAGAGCCTGAGGGGGTAAGGGAGCTTAATGTGTGCATTCATAATATGGAAAGAGAAAGAACTGTTTCATGCTGTGACAGCAGTGGCTCCATGTCCACATCAGCATTAAAGATAAGTCTCATGTTTTGCAATGGAGTTATTTGTGCTTGAATCACTTCTTAATTTTCAGGTGTCTCTCATGTTTGATGTAGAAGGATCTTTAGACTAAGCTGTGTAAATATAATGGGCATTTCCATGTCAGTGTTGAAGGCAGGCTCTCCAAATGAAACAGGATAATTGTGTTCATGAGTTAATTTATGGTCAGGAGCAATGAAAGGTGATAGTTTGGGGAATAGTGCCAGATAAATTTGACTCCATCAATAAAACAGTAATTCTCAAGGGTGCATTCAGCTTTTTAATGCTACCTTAAGGGTATATTGCTCATCTAGAAAGAGTATGATTTCTTTAGAAGTATAAAATTATTGGACTTTGGGCTTAGGGCAGGATATTTAAATTTTGATTATAATAATGTACATTATGGTCTCAGCAAGTAATAACTGTGCTTCACTGCAGCTGCACTTGCAAATACCAAAGAGCTGTATTGTAACTGATCTGTGGCTTCAAGGCAAGCACAGTTGCCTTCTCTCTGTTCAAGACCTACAGACAGGGTAACTCCTTGCTCTGGTGCTCAGGAAGCAGCACTTTCTACTTATTTGTTATGTTACCACTGACCTGAAGAAACTTTTGTAGCACTTTCCAAGATGGATTCAATCTCCAACGATTTGCTTCTCCTGATACAAATACACAAGAGAGGAATCTGTAACTGCTTTGGTAGATTAACTCCTGCATTTTGGTAGGGGATTTCTTTCCCTTAGTAGTTCTCAAATATGATAAATTCCTGAGCAGAGTTTGACTTCAGCAGGAGATAGGCCAGCTCAAATGTCCAGTATCAGTGTTGTGTGAGGAAACAACCAGATCAGCTTGTTTGTGTGGAAAATTGCCTGTTTGTTGTCTGGGCTCAAACAGATCAATGCACGTTGTCTCCTGCCTTCCCTAAGCAAGATAAATAACTCAACAGGCATTTACAAAACATTTGTGAACAGGTACTGGAACACTCAGAGTGGGTTGTAATTCTCTTGTCATTAGCAAATCTGTTTTAACTGAAGAGGAAACTGGTGCAGTAATAAAAATATTTTTACTTACGTACCTATTGCATTGTGGAGGTAGAATTTTTTTGCAGGCACACCACCCACGCCCCCCAAATATATGAGCCTATCCCAAATGGTACTAATATTCCCAGCCTTTCTCCTCATCTGAACTCTGACTGAAGCTGTGCGGTGCCTCAGAATAAGAGAAGTGAGTGAAGAGGCTGAAAACGATTGTTTTGCATAATAACATTTTAGTTGGCACCTTAATTTTCACTTGGGCATATGTTGATAATTTAAGTGTAGTCATTAGCATTAAGGAATTGCTGGGTTTGGAAGATGTGACAGCTGATCTATGTGCTGAGTAGAAATGCTTATAAAATCTAGCAGGTGCAATACTTCACTATTGTTTTAATTTTCTCCCTCTCCAAGTACAAGAACGCTGGTGTGATTGAACTGGAAGCTTGTGTGAAGGCAGTGAGAGTCCTTGCAATACAGAAGAGGAGCATGGAAGCCTCTGAGTTTCTGCAAAATGCAGTTTATATCAACCTTCGTCAGGTTGGTGTGGAAGTCCAGTTACTTTGCTCTTCTTGTTTTACAGAATGTACTGAAAGTTACTTAGATTCAGGAGACTCAATTTATTTTCTCTATCTCTGCCTTCCTGCTCACTAGGACTTGGCTCCTGAGGATTTTCACATCTGTGAGTCTGGTTTAAAAGGTATTCAGAGTTCATCTGAAAACATGAGGGCTTAGTCTGAGATTAAAGACTAATGGTTGTTCTCCCTTGTGAAGGAAAAAAAAAATCCTGCTATTGTTCTCTTGTGATGTTGTACCACGGACAAAACAGCTTCTTGGGACTGATGTGCAGTGGATTTGTTTAATTTTCTGATTGCATCTCATTCAATGAAACCGTGGGCAAATCAGGAATGGCCTGTTGCAGAGTCAGCTGAAGGGTCTGATTAGTGTTGATAAGCAAAGACTTAATTAAGTCAAATAAAAAAAATTCAAGGGAGAAAATGAGTATTCAGACTTGTGGAAAGGTGCTCAGTGCCACCACACAACAGGGCTAACACCTGCTCAGTGTCTCAGGCTTGGTGTCACTGCTTACAGAGAGCCTGCAGTGGCTGAAGAACTAATGAAGAGCAGTCAGATTGGTCACTGGTTTTGGTTTTTGCTGTTCCATCTTGGTAAGATGAGCAGTTCAAGTCCACACCATTGAGCTTGTTAAACTCAGATGGGGACAGCAGATTTATGAGGGAGGTAGGATACCTTCTTTCATTTGCAGAGAATCCTTTCTGTGGAGTCAATTTTCTAATGCAACATAAATGAGAAATTAATTAATTGATAAGCTATCATAAAAATCATCAATTTTGTTACAGACTACCTTAACTGCTGTAATCCCTGTAGTGCCAAGGGCCTTCTGTTTAATTCTGTAATCTGTCTTTTGCTGGCAGCTTTGCACCTTTCCTGTAAGATGCTGGGGCAGTGTTTTTCTCTTCTTGTTCTGGTGCTGTTATTCTCATGGCCTGCAAGCTCCAGTATTATTGTTATGTTGTTTTTCTTCTGGGTGCAGCTACTGCCTTGGTGAGAATCCCTTCTTCTCCTCCCTGACACACTGATGTTGCAACTTGCACTTGATATTAGAAGGAAAAAATGGTGAATGGCAAAGTATATAAGTCACTTCAGTAGCTGATAAGTACTGCAATTAATACACAAGCACAAAGCTTGGCAGCAAGAAACACAGGCCCTGATCAAAGCTTGCCAGTAAACCTTCTACCAGTACAGCCTAAACCAGCACAGGCTGGGAAGCAACTTGGATTTATTATGTGAAATACAAGTAAGATAATTTTTCCAGCACTGGGGAATGTTTTTTTTCCTTAGAGAGGTGTAACTGGGAATTTTTTTACAGCTCTTCAAGATTGCCTGTATATAGCATGGAAGCAAATAATAATTATTATATAATTTGAACCAACTTAGAGGAGTCATCCTGTGGAGCTGTAGGTCAGTACACAACAGCAGCAAAAACACCTCACAGGATAAAAGTGTAAGACTCATAAACAGGAAAACTTAGTTTCTCTCCATAAATTCAATCTCCTGCTCAGTCTAGTAATATTATGTGATTGGTATTTTCTGATGAGATGCAGGGTAATAAGACTTAACTTTGCATCCAGTTATGAGGAGTAAATTGTAAAATGTAATTACAAAGAAAGAGAGGTTATTAAATTTTCATGTAGTAAGGGATAATTAAAAACCAAATAAAAAGTGCATTTTTGAGAGTGTGTCTCAAACAAGGCTGTGAACAGGCTGGCTCTGTTGCTGGGCTGGTGAGCTGCAGCCTTTCCAGCAGGTGCAGCTGTGCCTGGTTTGCTGTGGCAGTGACATGAAAATTAACCAGGTGTAAAAGATGCTGTGAATTCAGGTGGTGGCTGCTCTGCAGCCCCTTTACAGGCATCAAGCTTTTCTAAAGTTGTGAGGGGAGCAAAGATGTTTGTGAATGCTCCACTCCTGCCCTGCATAATGCCTGCTGCACTCTCCCCAGGATTAATTACTTGGACTATCTCTTTGGGTTTTTTTCGCTTTTATTTTTTTTAAATTTCCTTTCTCTTCTTTTAAATTCCTGCGAGGTAACACTTAACTGTGCTCAGGGAAAATGCATTTTCCTCTCTTTGTGGTGATAAAAAACCCAGTTTCCTGCAGTTTGACTAACTTTGGGGGCAACAATTAAGCAACAAGTTGGGTAACAGTGTTAAAAACTTGCTCAGATATAATGAAAATAACACTTTCTGGGGATCTGTGGCCTCTCTGATAGTTGTTGCAGTGATTAGTGAGTGCTCCTGTCTGCCCTGTCTTTTCTCATCTTAAAGAATTTAGTTTCTATAGGTATGTGAGCATTGACAGTATTTGTATTTGAGGAATAGCTTTTGATGTTTTTTTTAAAGCTTTTTTAGCTTTGTGATCATGTGCTTGTGCCCTTGTCAACTCTGCTGCCATATTTTTTTATTTGTTCTAACTTTTTAAAAATGGCATAGATGGAAAAAAGAGAAAAAGAAGCTGAAACAGGTTGTTTCTGCTGGAGTAGGAAACTTTAATCTGACACCTCTTGTTCTCTCTGAGTGATTGGTTTTGGGAACTCTCATGAACTCATTAAAAATTGTTCAGTAATTTCTTTTCATGCCTCATGTTCTTTCCAGCTGAATTAATTCCTGATAGTTTTCACCTTGGGGCAGTTACCATTTTACAGCTCTTGGTGTGGTCTGTTTGAGGGATGGGCAGTATTTCCACATTGTGTCAGTTCTGAACTAAATAACTTCAGCTTCAAAGATGGTCCTAAACTTTCCCTACGGATTTGCTGGTCTGTCTGGGTGTCCCTTCGTGTCCTGAAATAGAAGATTTGAACTGTCAAATAAGGCCATGGTGCCCTCTGAAAACTATTCTTTGGGGTCTCTCATATCACTCTGTCCAAAATGAGAAGAGAATTTTAAAAACAAATTACTTTTGTAGTTATATCAAGATTTAAGTGACTAAAAGATGTTTCAAAGCTTCAATTAAGACCTAATTATTTCTGTAAAAGCTAACCAGTGTGGTTAGCATCTTCCTTTGACTCTCCAAGACTTTAGTTTCTGAAGTTAAATGCACTGATTGAGACTTTCAGTTTTGAAGAATGAGTTGCAGAAACGCTGTTTCTGTCCTTTAGTGCTATTTTTGGATGAAGTTTGTCATTTGAAACGCCTTTGCAAAACGTGTTAGCAGCTTTAGAGTAAATTGGAATATGTTTTATTGCCTTTGCTTGTGCCTGCCAGATCCTGGGCACTAGGTGTCAGCATTGGCCCGCATTGCTGGTTACTGGGATGTGGAGCTGGAAGTGCTTGGTGTCATCCAGACTTTCTTCTTGTCTGTCTGATTCCAAAGCAAGGTTCAGCCCAAAGGGGGAAAAGAGTGGTTACCTGGGGCTTGTGCCAATATATTGATAAGCTAAAGAAGCACGTGGGGGTAGTTTCTTGTCAAGTTTGTTTCATCTTGAAGCCTAAGGAGGCTTAAACTAAATTCAGTCTCACTTGTTGCCAGTCTCCATACATTTCATAGAATCCTTTGGGTTGGAATAGACCTGTAAGATCATCAGGTCCAACCATTAACCCAGCACTGCAAAGCCCAGCACTAAACCATATCCCCAAGTGCCACATCTACAGGTCTCTTAAATCCCCCCAGGGCTGGGCAGTGCCCTGCTTCCCTGGGCAGCTGTTCCCGTGGTTGACTCAGCAGAGAAGTCTGTGTCTGGATCTTGTTAGGACGTTTTGCTACTTTAACATTGCTTTTCACATTGTTGGGGAAGCTCACACTGAGCTCATTAATATCCTTTGAACCTTACTCCATGCAAGGCAGTGATGAGGCCCTGACACAGCTTGCCCTGAGGAGCTGAGGATGCTCCATCTCTGGAAGTGTCCAAGACCAGGTTGGATGGAGCTCCAAGCAACCTGTTCTAGTGGAAGATGTCCCTGCCCATGGCAGGGGGGTTGAATCTGGATGGTCTTTGAGATCCCTTCCAATCTAAACCATTCTGTGATTCAGTCTCACAGTGTGTAAATCTCAGCACAGTATCATGGAATGAAAGTTTTGTGCTTTACAAAATTAGAGACATAAAAATCGAGACAGCAGATTCTTGCTTTCATAGCCTAAGATTTCAAGATTAGATTTAATCTTAAAGGCATGAGAATCTTTAACTTAGTAAACCAATAAATTTTGGAAGTGGTATATTGTTGCGTTCTTTTTATGCACATGAAGATCTTGTTGAATATCTTCCATACAATGTGGAGCAGTTTAGCTGTTACTGACTGTTTTGGCTGTTTACTTGTTAGTACCACTGACAAATAAAGTTGCTGCAGAATTCCATCTTTGCTTTGAACCAAGCCTAAGCTTTCCTGGCAGTAGGAGCTGTCATGGGCAAAATCCCCGGCCTTCTGTGGTGCTGGAGATGTCTGCTACATTTTTTTCCCCCCACTCCTGCTATTTTCCCTAAACTCACACATGTTTAAAATTCAGATTAAACCCAACCGTTTCTCTCCTTTCCCTGGCCATGGCAGCTCTCAGAGGAGGAGAAGATCCAGCGTTACAGCATCCTCTCGGAGCTCTACGAGCGCATCGGCTTCCACCGCAAATCCGCCTTCTTCAAGCGCATCGCGGCCATGCAGTGCGCGGCGCCCAGCATCCCCGAGCCCGGCTGGAGGGCCTGCTACAAGCTCCTGCTGGAGACCCTCCCTGGCTACAGCTTGTCCCTGGATCCCCAGGATTTCAGCAAAGGTTGGTGTCTCCGGCAAACTGGGCGTTGCTGTCTTTCCCGAAGTTCCTTGGGAGATTTCATACTGGACCAGAAAACTAGTGTGGAACTAGCCCAGCACACAGAGCAGTGGTTTAATACTGGACCTGTACTGTTTTCTAGGGTTGTTTCAGTGCTCTTGGGGTTGTCCTGTGCAGGGCCAAGAGTTGGACTTGATGGTCCTTGTGGGTCCCTCCCAACTTGGCATATTCTGTGATTTTGTAATAATTTCAGATTTCTGCAAGCCACTGCTGAACGTGTTGCCTTGTTCCCCTGCTTGCAGAGAGTAACTGTGTTTTATTTACGAAAACTTCATTTCTGATGGTTTTCAGAAATGTCTTTGTTTTGATTATGCACTTGTCAGTACAAAAAAAAAGTCTTATTTTGGTATGGAATACTTTTTTCAATTAAAGTACCCTCAAGTTTTGTATCAGAAATTGTATTTCCTTTGGTATTTGTTGCTGTTTGATCTTGTAGTGAAAGAATAAAGATTCTTTTACATATTCTTGTATATAGACACAGATGCACACATATAATATAATTATATCTGTATGTGTAGGGTCAAATATGTGACATTTTCCCACAAATTAGATCAGAGGCAGCTAATATGCAGCTTGGGAAGTCCTTGTGGGCAGGGCTGCTCCTTTTGTGTAGCTCAAAACCTGGCATTGTGTTGTATGGCAGCAGTTTTGGGGGCCGTTCCCCAAATGTTGCAGCTGCAGGAGAGGAGCAGCAGGCAGTGCACTGAGCTCTATTTGGGAATGGGTAGGGTGGGCCACAAAAAAGAAATGATATGTGAGAGGAGGTAGAAAATGCCAAGAAGACTAGATGGAAAGACACCAAGAGTGTAGGAAGAAGGAATGAGTTGGAAAAGTCTCCTGTGGCCTGGGGTGGGGCTGTGTTGGGAGAAGAGGCTGTGAAGGTTCTGCAAGAAGATACAATTAAAAAAAAAAAGGCAAAAATATGACATGATTGGTGTTTATCTTTCATTTTTACCTCACCTTTATGTTGTGCTGAAGTGCTTTGTCTGATTTTTACCCCAAAAATGGCTCTTTCAGAGGCACGTGGAAAGATCTCTGTAAACTTTAAGAGCTGCTTGATAGAAAGGACGTTTCACACATGAAAAATAATGAGGCTCTTGTGTGCAAAATATAAACTCTCCAGGTTTGGCTGCAGTAAATATTCCTACAGCAGTTTGCCAAATGATGAAGGGTGATATTAGAAGGAAGGCTGATGAGAAGTTTATGAAGTGTTGCACATCTTGGAATATGTGTTATTTAAGAATTATTGCTCTTGCTTACTACTAAGTAAGAAGAGTGCTGCGTATTACTGTTTTGAAGAAAGACTTACACTGTGGCCATCTATTTATTGTTACCACAGGTATTTTGCAAATATGAAATAATTCATAGCATAAAACTTTGGTTTTAAAGACTGAAAATCAGGATATGTGCCTCATATTCTAAAGTTTTATTGCTTTTTACTGACTTTGGTTGGCCAGGAAAGCATTTAGAGAAAATATCTCTTTCTTGATCTTTAAAGAGAGTTAAGAAGTGATTTTTTCTTTTTCTCCACAAGGATATGTGGTGATAGGACAAGGGGGAATGGGATCAAAGTGGCCGAGAGTAGGTTTAGATTGGGTATTAAGAAATTGTTCCCTGTGAGGGTGAGCAGGCCCTGGCACAGGTTGCCCAGAGGAGCTGTGGCTGCCCCATCCCTGGGAGTGTCCAAGGCCAGGCTGGATGGGGTTTTGAGCAACCTGGGCTAGTGGAAGGTGTCCCTGCCCATGGGACAAAATGATCTTGAAGGTCCCTTCCAACCCAAACCATTCTGTGTTGTTGTGATTTCTATAAAAATTAAGCTTGTATATGAAGTGAATTTGTTGTCCAGAAAATTAAAAAAAAACAAAAAACTTCAAAGGTTTTATGTACAATTTTGTTTTTCCTTCATGGGAAGCGTTAACTTCATCTTCTGAATTTTAATGATTCATTTATTAGTTTATAGACAAGGATATAAAGCAAAAATTGGTTTCATGTTTAGCTCTTCGATCCAACTCAAAAAACCCTAATTTTTGTTTTGAGTACGAGACTTGCATTTTGTAATTACCGGTTCCATTGGGGGGTTGTTACGAGTGACATGAAATCACTGCTTCCTATAGAAAGAAAACCAAAATCCCTGTTCTTTTTTGTTGACCTGTGGCTCTGAGAAGTGTTAACACCTGTTTGCTGTGCAGGCACCCACAGGGGCTGGGCTGCGGTGCAGATGCGCCTGCTCCATGAGCTGGTCTATGCCTCCAGGAGGATGGGCAATCCCGCCCTCTGCGTCCGCCACCTCTCCTTCCTTCTCCAGACCATGCTGGATTTTCTTTCTGACCAAGGTATGGCTTCCAAAAGAAGGAGATATTTGCACTTTGTTCTGTCCTACAGTCAGATCGGGCATGTCTGTTTTGAAATGCATGTAATTTGAGCAGTAACGGAGCTGGGATTCTGCGTGTGCCTGAGATTTGTGGTTAATGAGAATCCATCGACAGAGAGTGGGAACGAGAGGATCTTTAAGATTAGCCCAAACCATTCTGTGTTTCTAACTTTTAGAAGCTGAATGTGATGGGCTTGAGTTAAAGTGTTTAACTAGGACAGTGGGATTAAGTTTCTCTCAGTTCTGTGATTTCTTTCATATTTTTTTTTTGTTTGTTTTTTAATGCAGCAATAAATTTAAATGGGATTTAATAAATTTGTCTGTGGAATGAATGTGCCTGTGGATGGTTTTTCAGAAATGGGAACGACGTGTGTGAAGACCCTTCTGTGGGGAAAGGGCCATGCAGCATTTGGAGGATCACCTGGGGAAGCCCCAAGTGACAACTGTTGTGTTTGTATTATGTTTCTTAGGGGAAATATTTCACACTGACTTCTTCATTACCCAGCCTAATGAGACTGATGAGCTTAATGAGTGCTGAAAGGTTTTTAAAATTGTTTTTGCTTCTCAGTAAGCTGAGTAAAAAGTGCTTTTTTTTCCAGTTATCCCCTTGTTTACATAAAGAGGATGGGAGTGAAAAGTGTAGGGTTTTTTCTTTTCTCCTTCAGTTATGGCCAGTAGTGTCTCCTTGGTGACTCCTGCAGCAGAGAACTTTGCTCTTTCCCTCTTTTTAGTGGCTTAAATCAGTGTTGGGGGAAGGAGAAGAACTGGTGAATTGGAATAAATAATCTTTCTGTCCACAGATCTTATTTGCTGTCAGATTTTCCAGGACTTCTAAGGAAGCTTTTTTGTTATAGCTGTGGAGAGTTTGGCTGGAGACAAGGTTTTAAGCTCTTCCACTCTGCATATCCACATATATTGCTGATCCCTAATCCTAAAAAGGTTTGAAATCTTTAAGAGAAGCACCTTGTGTGTTTCTTGCCTCCAGACAGTCAGAGTAAAACTCCCAGTTCCATAAGACCTGTGATAACTGGGATGCCTTTGAGGAATCAAACTAAATGTTCTCCCATGTGTCTGAGAAGTAGTTGAATATTTTTTGTCCTTCTCCCCTGAATACATCCAAAATAGAACTTGCTGTGGAGGTTGATGTCTTTTATTGACAGCCTGTTGCCCAGACACAGTTAGTGGAGTTCCAGAGGAGCAAAAGAGTGGATGACAGTGCCAGAAATGTAATTCTGGCTTATAATTTGTTTGTGATTCTTCTCAGATTGGTATTGTGTGATCATGAAATCATTAAGATTCCAAAAGACCTCCAAGATCATCAAGTCCAACCTGATGTTGTACAAAGGTCCACTTAGCACAGAAAATTGTTTTAAATTTATAGTTCTTCTAAAAATATCAGAATATCAGGAAAAAATGAAGCAACAAACTCCCTTCAGTCTTGAATTGTAGTAAAGGACAAAAGCAAGACGATTGAATGCTTAGGATTGTGTTACTTGCTGGGAACTGTTTCCTTTAACTGTTAAAAAGGTTTTGTAGTTAATATTCATCTCTGAAACACCCAGGTTTCCTTAACCAATTGAGGGTTTAATTAGGAAACAGAAATAATACAGTGGCTTTGGAGTTCAAGAATGCTATGATTTTACTGTTTTTCTGCGCTGCAAAGAAAGGTGCCAAGTTACCAATTAGTAGGTGGGGGAAAAACTCACTCTTTTGAAAACTAAGTTTTTATTTGAATGTGTTCTTTTTTAAATAAACTTCATAATTTTAATGCTTGTTATGGATAATATGCTAAATCCTATGCTTGTGTTTACAGTTTGGGTGGTTTGCAGTTCATCTTTAATAACAGAATAAATAGAAGTGAAAACATTTAGGCTGAGAGGAACTTACCAGCTAAACATCTGACCCTGGGACTTGATCTTCTAACCCTGTTTCTCTCAGGATTAGCTGCTTCCAGACACAGAAAAGGAGTTTTTCTGGTTTGTTTATCTAATTCTGTTCATTCACTGCTTCGGTTGAAGTTGGGATACTGACACTTCAGAAAACAGAAAGAAAAGTTTCTTCTTCAATCAGATGAGATTTAGTTGTTACAATGAAATCTAAATGTATTAATTAGAAGATCTTGCTTCTATTCACGGGACACAAATGAATAGTCAAAACTAGTTTGTGTTTAAAATAAAATTTAATGTTTTAATTGAATGACACTTGTTTTAAAATACAACTTTTGTCTGTGTTTACGGGAATTTACTTGAGGCTGCAACAAAGCATCCTGACAAATCTAAATCAAAAGTATCATCAAGTAAATGAGAGATGTCAGTCACTAGTTTAACAACATGGAAGCCAAGAATCTGGTTTAAAATTAAGCTATTTAGTTACATAAGTATGTAAAATGCAGTCTTCTGCTCAGCAAAAAGAGGCACCAAATTCTACATTAAACCTCTAATGTCAAGCCATTATGTTTTAGTGTTAACAAGCCCTTGAGAATCACTTTCTTTTAATAAGAATTAAAATGTGCTGTTGCAAAGTTGCTTGGTATTAAATCTGGCTTTTGTGTAATGCTTTTTGAAACAAGACTGTGTGTGCAGCTCAGTGAATTTGAGTTGGGTAAGGTCAGATACTGAGGGAAAACTCCAGTATTTTACTGTGAGTCTTTCTTGATAATATTCCCCCTGTTTAAAAGGACCATGGCTTGTGTTGTGTGCAAAGACTCTGAGTTGGCTCCTTTTTTTATTTTGTGAACTAGTTCGGTTTGTTAAAGATCCTCTTAGTGTAGCAGTTGTATTATTTGGGAAATAAAGTGCACTTTCCATTGCTTGTCAGTGTAGCTCTGCCTAGGTCTTGTGATCATTGTTGTGCTTGAGTTCTTTCCAGCCTTCTAGTGAGGTGACAGCCTTCATATCCGAGATCTCACTGCTCTTCCTGGTGTGTACTTAGTTAATTAAATACTGACTCTGTGATGATTCTGCATTGAACATGCACAAGTAATTTTTCACCTGCTGACTGGTGTTCTGGATGTCTTTATTCCTGAGTTGACAGTAGGTGATGGAGAGAACTGAGCTTGCTGGAATATCCTTGTGTGCCTTCCTGTTCTTCCTCTGTGTGGTGGATTCGTAAACCATGGGATGTTACTTCAGCTCCAGCTGCACCCTCTGGAACCAGACTTTAGGACAGGGTTTGGTTCCCTAAGCAGTTTGCCCGGGATTTGGGATTGTGAGGGCCAAAATGAAGGTGCACAATGACCTTTGGACACCAGTTTCACCTGTTTATCCTGGCCAGTCAGCAGGCAAAGGTGACAAGAGAAATGTTCTGGTTTTTTTAGTTCTCTTTATCATGGTTATCAATTTTGGATGCCGCCAACATGACTGTCTGAGCTCTCTTGGGACCCTTGAGCTGCTTCTCCAGCCAACTGGATTGTCAGCAGAGGTACCATCACACAATTAGCAAGGCCTTTGGTATCTCCAAACATCTCTTCTGCTGAATCAAATCCTTGGACCAACAGGAACACTCTTTAGAAAGAGAGCCACCAGAGTCTGTCTGTGTTGATCTTTGCCTTTGGCCTTTTCAGCAGCTTCACTGACCAAAAAGGAATAGGCCACGTTCCACAGCCACGACCACAAAATGCCTGTCAGGTTGGCAGATCAGATACACTTGTTGTTCCGGTTTTGCTGATCTGGTTTTTGGCGCTTCTTTGCCCACCAAGACTAAGACTTTGAACAATTTTAGCTTATTGACCTTTCTACTGATGTCGTGAAGAGATTTGTTCTAGCCCTAGCAAGATAAAAATGATATTTGGGGCTTCATTGCAAATACCCCTGTGTCAGAGGCACATCCTTCCCAGAGTGGGTGCTCATCACCCTGGCCACAGTCATTGGTTCTGCTGAAGGACATGAAATCTGGAGTGAAAGGCTTTGCACAGGAAATACCCTGGAGTGGCTGAGATGATTCCTTGGTCAGGAGCTGTTTTTGTGGTTTATCTCACAGAGGGACTGCCTGCCATGGCTGCACTTGGTCAGGGGATGATAAAAACACAGCTCCACCTAAGAGAAAGGGTTCTGTTCCTTTCAAAGGTTTTGGGTTGAATTTTAAGAAATGTTCTTAGTTTTACAAATTTTCATTGATGGGATTGCACACTCTATGGTGGCAGGATTCCATTCTCACTGCAGTACTGGCTACTCCTTGGCACTTCAAAATCCTAGGACACGTTGATCCATGCCATGTAAACCTCAGAAGTTTTTAAGTTTGGCTCCAGGCTGTTTTCTCAGGAAGACAATCTCTCACCTTCCAGAAGATGCTTATTCTCAGGCTGTAGAGAAATCATTGCAACTAAAAGAGAATTTCTGCCAAAATTGCTGCTGAATGCTGTTTCAGTTCCCCTTGTCCTGGGGGTGAGTTGGGATGGACGTGTCAGTGTTGGCCGGGCACCCCCATGGTGCCTTGACAACTTGGAGTTGTTGGTGGCTGAGGGACTTTACACCAGTGATCTGAGAGCACTTCCAGAACCTTTCCATGCTCCTTCCCAGTCTGCTGTGCTCAGGTCCTGGCTGACCTGTCAGCTGCCAGGGGGAGGTTGTGCCTTTTGCAAAGAAGTGATGAGCTTGAGCTAAGAACAGAACCCCAAACCTTGTTTGTCTTCAGAAATGATGGTGATCCCTGTTTGGTGATGTCAGATGTGTTGTCTTACAACTCCTAACACATGCCTTTGGGAGAGGAAACTGTGGTGTTTTAGATGGTTTTATTTATAGAACAGATTGCACATGCATCCACTCGGTGTTCTTTCAATTCAAATTGCTGTGTACAAAGAAGGAAATATGGGAAACAAGGAAGAATGTTAAACTGTGCTCATGAAAACTGACAGCTGGACCAGAAGTGAATAGAAATGCCCTCAAGTGTAAGGACCAGGTTCAATTTCTGAGGATCTTTGCTTGAAACGTGGTCTTGAATTTCCATCCAGACCTGGGAGAATGAAATGAATCTGCACAGGCACTAGGTGAGCTTTACTTCCCCCCAGGGATTTTACTGAGTGCCATTTCTTTGGAGAAGGGGATAAGAATAGGCTGTGAGCCCATAAAGAACTGCTGCTCCTCTGGAGCATGGAGTGGTTTAAAACCACCTCCTGTTTTGAGGGACTGCTGGAGCAGCTTGTGACTCTGTTCACCAGGCCATATCCTGGTCTCTTGTTTATGTCTTGATGTGACTCTATAATTTTCCCCAGTAGATGCTGTACCACGAGTTCCTGAGGTGTTCAGCCCATCATTTCAGTCGGAGCTGGTCACTCAGCACTTCTCTGCCGTTTCTCCTGCCTATTCCCAGAGTGCTGCTCCTCTTTTTTTCTCCTGTTCTTCATATTTAGGTTAGAGGAAACACGACTGTAAGGGTTAACAATAAAGACATAAGCTCAGAAAAGATTTTTGAGGTGTACCTTGCTGAACTTGTGATAACTAACTAACTAACTAACCAAGTAACTTTACATAGAGGCAGGAAGCCTGCCAGGATGGAAAGGTAATTGAGGTCTGCAAAGAGACATTGTGTAGCAGAGAATTTGTATATCAAGGTTTTCTTTTTAAGGGAGGGAAATTCTGAGGCTGGTCCTGCCCCTGCAGAGAATAAATCCATGGAATTTTTTCACGGTGTAATTAGAAATGGTTTATGGTGGGGAAGTGATCTGAATGGTAAAATGAGTAGTAATAAATTTCAGGTATCAGATAAGGTTCAAAGATGCTAAAAGAATTTTAATTTTAAATAGCTAAGCTGCAAACAGTTGCAGTTAATGGATTCCTTAAATTGTTTTCATTCTCATTTCAAAATTAAAAATGGCAAATTAATCCCTGCATATTTTTAAGAGTTCAGAGAGGGATGGAAATTCTTCTAACTGAGGTATTTTTATCCTAGTTATCCTAATGATCCCAGCCATCCCAGGGATTCTCTTGACAAGACCCAGCACTCCCTTTACACCTATTTGTCTGTCTCAGTAGTGACCAGGTGTCTGACCCTGGTCATCAGCACTTCTCTTGAAGTGGGCTGAACCAATTCCCATCATCTGAACCCCTCTGGAGTTCAGTAAACTTGGCCCCTGTCCTGGGTGCATTGTAAGAAACTAGTAAATGGGTGTTTATTTGTAATAATTGTGATGTGATGGGAAGGAGCTGGAACATCTCTGAAGCATGACTTGGTTCCAAGGAGCAATGGGGCATTTAAATGTGTGATTTAGTTAACAGAATGTTCCTGAATTATAAAGAAAACCAAAACCAAACAGCACCTTTTGGTACATTGATTAATTAGTGATTGGAAGAGATGGAAAGAAACAAAAAGTGAATGAGATTAGGGTGTTGGGGGAAGAGTTGATTAGTCATGTGCTCAGCAATAACAAAAACATCTCTGTTGTCAACACTGCTTTCAGCACAGTTCCAAAGCACAGAAGGAAATGAGCTCTACCCCAGCCACGTGTCCAAACAGTGGGGAGGTATTAGGTATTAGTTAGTGATTTCAAGGGCTGAAAAGAATGAAGCTTTAATCAGACTGAACAGAGGATATATGCAAATTAAAACTTGATGTAAACTTCTGAGTTGAAGTGAGATTTACTTGACTGACTCTAATGAACTGGTTTTAATGCTCTGCATTGGGTTTTAGTTGACAAAGTACCTGCAAGTTGATTTTGCCCAGCCAATAAACCTTTCAAAAAAGGAGCTACTGTGGTTGGTTTTTGTAAAATTCAAATTAACTGATTTCAGGATGGAGACTGAAATCTTCAATGTAATTACCAGGGAATATTTATAGCAGGTTGGTAGGTTCTTAGGCATTAATTTGAAATATTTTACAGCTTCAGCATAGTGCCATATCTTATCTGTGTACATATATATAGAAAAGTGTATGTGCGTGTATATATATATAAAAATGTAATTGAACAGACCTGTCACCTCATGTGTTTGATGTATAGCAGTGGCACAGTGTGATGGAAGATGGAATATATTAAAAAAGCCTGAATGTAAATGCTTTCTGACACGTTGTAATGAAAGACTTTGGAGATTGTACATGAAGTAGGAGGAAGCTCCTTAGAAGTCATTTCACTCCTCTTATTCATCACGGTACCATGACTTCTGCTGCTTTTCATCTAGCTCTGTGTTGTCTTCAGTTTTGTGCTATCAAACTTCAGCACAGTTTTGTGTTCTTGCTCCAAAAACTTGTGTTTTTCTCCAACACTATTTCTTGCTTCTTTTTAAACCTCATCTTTTAAAATCTCTCTCTGGAATTTGCGTTTTCTAGACACAAGCTGACTCATTTAATAACCTTGCTCAAACTATGTAATTTTTCCAGAAATACATGTTTTTCAGGGTGTGATTTTCTTTTTTGAAGTGGAATAAATAAATAAATGAAAAGTAGTAAATAGCAATGAGTATAAAAATTTTAAATTCATTTGCGTAGCACAAAATACGAAAACCAACCTTTTTTTTTAAGTCATATGAAAGAAAAAAATAATGTAGTGTGAATCAAATATTTAGCATTACAGACAAACCTGGAAGTCTTTCACACATGATTTACCTTTACTTAGACTTGTGTGTTGATGAGATACAGACAAAACCTCCAGCCAGTACAAAATCGTGGGTAAACCAGCAGGTCACTCCTTACAGTAAAATACTGCATTTCTGTGAAAAAATTAACTATTAAATTGTTTAAAGTCACTCGTGAGCAAAATGAGGTTTCTGAGCTCTGATCTGAAAGAAACCTGACTGGGTTAATTGAGGGAAAAGATACAAGTGTGCAAATGAAGACATATGGGAAAGTTTTCATTCTAGAAAAGAAAAGATGCCTTTGGGGAAGATGCACTTTAGTTGGTAATATGAAGACGTGAAGAACTTGTGCTGTATTTTTAAGAGCTAATCCTTTAGTACCAGAGGGAGCTATTTTAGGAGAGGCTGTATTTCTAAAATTCAGATAAATTTTGTACAATGTTTAACAGGCTCAATACTGCTCTCCTTAGCCTAGATCCAAAGGGAGGCACTGGACTCAAGACTGCTATTGAAAGTGGCACTTTATATGGAAAAGAAATATCCATGTTTAAAGAGCATCATCCATGTGGTTTGGTGACCTCCCCATATGATGTCCATTGAGTGTGACTGGATGTGCTAAGAACAGATGAGCAAGATAGGAGTGATACTGAAGAGATGCTTTTCCTGAAGGGTGGCAAAGCTCAACTCTATGTTAGATCAGAGGGCTGACATTTTCATTTTAAATTTTCAGGCAGTTTTCTAGTTTTTTAAACAATTAAACTGTCTTTTTCTCAACCAAAGGTCTCTTTGTATCACTTGTGGAGGCCTTGACACTTTGAATCGTGATAAATCCCTCTGGCCAAATTCCTATGACTTTCCATAGCTGTATCTTGGGGAAAACGTTGCTCTTGCTATCTTCTGTCTCTGCTTCTTCCACCCAAAATACAAAATCAGATGTGTTTTTCAGTTATGCCCTTGGGTTTGTGAGTTTTTGCAAAACCTGCCTTGCTCACCAGCAGCTTAGCAACTGTCCTTGATGTTTTTATTGCTGCAGAAGTTATTTGTGCCTTATTTGCTCCACTCTTTTTATAAAGGTAGATCTTCTGGTATTTCTTAACATGAAAGAATGATTGATGTTGTTCAGTGGTTTATGTGCTGATTTTATATGTACACAATATATATTTCTTAGTATTGAAAATGTCCAAACATTTGAAGTTCCCAGAAATGGTGGAGCACTAGATACTGAAATTTTAATGCTCTCTTTCTCTGAACTCTGGTTTCAGCTGTGTCAATTTTTCATGAGATTTTACCTAAAAAATATTTTTGTGCAAACTGGCTGGGACTTCATGTGTACACATTTTGTGTAATTATTAAAAATCTTGTAATAGAAGTTCGTGGTGTGTTTAGTCAGTCTCTTCCTATCCTTTCTCTCTGTGGCAGTCACCTTAGGAGCAGCAAACATTCTGCTTCTAACAGACAGCTATTTTTATTTGTGTTTAAAATATATCCTCTTCCTGCAAGGTTGGTAGTAAAATGATAACTTACTTTTCAAAGC
Source organism: Xenops minutus (assembly GCA_035221455.1). Lineage (NCBI taxonomy): Eukaryota > Metazoa > Chordata > Aves > Passeriformes > Furnariidae > Xenops > Xenops minutus. The sequence continues at coordinate 146,920,393 of JAWWEE010000074.1, read as the reverse complement.
CAAGCTATTGCACAGCAAATAACTGAGTCCTTTGTGTGGATGGAGTCCCTTTTTTGATATAGTTTGTGATGGTCTGTTCACGACAGTGGGTCTGGCTCTCTGGGTAGCACAGATTAATTATTTTCTTGTTGCTTCTGCTCTTTTCTGTGCGAAACAGTGGATTTTGTTAGTCTCTACTGTACTTATGTAGAGATTTATTTTGCTTGATTTCTTAAAGAGCTGGGATTCATTCTCTGCCAGTGCCTTTATTTTTTTCCACGTAACAGTAGCTTTGGAGTCTTGGAGAGCACACACAGCTTTATTGCAGTGGATAACCCAGGAGTCCTTGCCTTGCTCTCAAGGCAGCTCGTTCAAGGAGCAGATCTCTGAGCACTTTGCAGTCATGTTTACTTGCTCCATGTATTTTTCAGGAAAGTACTGGAGGTGCTGTTTGTTTCCTGAAACTGCGGGAAATGTCGTCTCCCAACACCTCTCCGAGTTAACAGGGTGGGAGAGCAGGTGCTGCTGCCTCTTACTCAATTTCTACTCCAGCTTTTTTGAGGGTCTTCACAAGTTTTGGGGTATTTTTAGTTTAAAGAAGACACAGTGTCTTGATGGCAGGGTGAGGCTGGAGATTCACTGGAAGCAGGCACAGAATTTTTCTTGTCTGCTTGTAAAAAGGCTCACCAAGCAAATTTGGGGTTTTTTTTTGTGTGCATGAAGGAAATGTCACAGAGTGGTTTGAGTTGGAAGGGATCTTCAAGATCTTGGTCCACCTTCCACTATCCCAGGTTGCTCCAAGCCCATCCAACCTGGCCCTGGACACTTCCAGGGATGGGGCAGCCACAGCTTCTCTGCCCAGCCTGTTCTAGCAGCTCCCCACCCTCACAGCCAAGGATTTCTTTCTCAAGTATAACCCAAACCTACTCTCAGTTTGAAGCCATTCCCCCTTGTCCTGTCACTACATGCACTTGTCAAAGGTCCCTCTCCAGCTCTCTTGTTGGCTCCCTTTAGGTACTGGAAGGCCATATCTATGTTTCTGGGTGCAGAAATTACTCTCCCTTGTTTTTTTTTTTTTATCTTGTCAGACTGACTTTTCTGTCTTTTTATATGTTACCAGTAATTTATAAAGGAGGTGTTTGGGTCCCTGTCCTGAGGGAGTTGGGTCCAGATCTGGCTTTCCTGGGACTTCTCCTTTTTGACCATTATTTTCTGTTTTCAAGGAGAAAGGAAAAGCTCAGCCAGCACAAAGCCCCCTAGGTATAGGGTTTTTTGTGAAAATGTTCATTCTGGGCTTATCACCAGGGGAAACTGAAGTCAGAAGGCTTTGAGCTGTTTGTTTTCTGCCTTCCTTTTTCAATATTTTAGCAAGTCACGTAAGGAAATGTTGTTTGTCTTTCAGTGTTATCAGCAGCTCAGACATAAAATGATCTCTTTCTTCTTTCCTGTTCCACCTGGCTGTGGGTTGTTCTGTAAGGGACACAGTGACTTGATCAAAATAACATCAACCAATTGTTTGCCAGAGAAAAATGCTGCATTTTTATTATTAGCCTTAGTTTTCAATGGGTTGTGACTGAGCCTGAGCAGAGATGTGCAAAATTTGTTCAAATACTGAAGAGCTGAAATATCCAGTTATAGCAATTGTGTTCTCCTAATTTTCTGTGTTATCTGCCAAGGCATGAAATGCTGTTTTTGTGATACTGTTGAAGCACACAAACTGAAGTACCTAAAAATGTTAGTCTATAACTGACCTTCTGTCCTCTCCTGGCCTGATTTTTCAATGGCTCCATTATGGTGAAATATTGTTCCACCTGACTGTGAAATGAGCGGAAAGGCTTTGCTGTTTCATCTTTCAGTCACAAATGGTTTCTAACTGTGCACCTGAAGCTTTCAGATTTTTGTGTTGCCCTATTAGGAGGAGATTTGAATCAGCTTTGAGACAAAGCCAATGCTGCTTGTGTCGATGGGAAGCAGTTAAGCAATGAAATTCCAGGAATATGGGTGGACTTGCAGAATTTTCAGTTGTCGGAAGGAGTCAGAACCAAATTGGTATGAAATGGGGAAAGTGTGCTGTGAGGTTCCACTGAACAGACTGCAGTCTGTGCTCCAGTGCCACTCCTGACTGTGGCTTTGTTCAGCTTTATTTGGTTTACAGCCATTCTGTGATCCTGATCTTTCAGGGAGTGTGGAGAGACACTGAAGGGAAAAAAAAAAATCATGAAAGTAGTTATTGTGGATGAAAAGATAACCTGCCTCTTCTCACTCAATAAATGAGTGTCTCATTCCTGCACAAGAGTGTCCAGTGGCGTTCCCAGCTGCAGCACAGGCTTTGAAAGCTGCTGAGGTGAATTCCCAGGTCACAGGATCAAGTGGGCATTGCTTTCCTGCTGCCCTCTACAAACATAAAGGCACCAGGTGGGTACAGAGCTCCAAAAGCAGCTGTTTTCTGTCACTTCTTTGCAAAGAGAAAGATAAGTGCCTGTGATAACTGTTCCAGCCGCAGAAATGCTCCAAACTCTGGGTCAGGAAGGAGCCTGAGGAGTTCTTGGCCAGGATTGGGCAGCTCCTGCTCTTTTGCACTGTTAACACTTCCTGATATATCCTGCTGCTGTACATTCCTTCAGCTTCTCAGCAGCACGTTTAAAATTATTTCCTACCACATCAGCATGGAGAAATGGCGTGGTTTAGCCTTGTCTTTGTGGAAAGCTCACTGAGTGACTGCCGTGGAAAACCAGCACCACTCAAAACTCTATAGAACAAATGCTTTTAGCGAGGGGCAGCCTGCTTTCTGTGAGATCACTAACTCAGTGTTTCACACTGGGAAGTGAAAGCCAGTTCTCCATAATGACACAGTATCTGGTTTCAAGCAGAATTAAGCTCATGCTGTAGTGTTTTCTTCATCCTTTTTAGTAGCTGTGAAATTTCCTTCTTGGTGGATTCTGCTTGCACAGGGTGCCCTCGCTCATGTGATATGGCAAAGAATCTGAAATTTTGATGAAAATACTCTTGAACCACTGCAATTCCTGGTCTGAGTACTTGTGTTTTGGGGACTATTTCCTGTAGGAAATGAAAATATGGGGAGTGTCTGGAGAGGCAGTTCAGTGACACAAGCGAGGCAGTGTCAGCAGTGTGCCATCAGTTCTGTAGTGACGGGGGTTGCAGCGCCTGTGCTTTGAAAGAGAGTTCCCTTGTGGCAGGAGAAGCTCACAGCCTGAGCTGGATTGATTGGACAGCACAAACAGTGCTGGGTGTTCGTGCCTTTCCAGGCCCAGGATGGTGTTTCGGGCAGGTTTTGGTGCTTTTGGCCTGGGTTCCAGGCTGCTTCAGGTTTTTCTCACTCCTCCCTCTCACAGCTGCTGTGCAGCACTTTTTACCTTCTTAAATACATTACCAGGGACGTGCCACCAACAGAACTGGGGTGCCCAGCTTGGGGCAGCAGCAGCTCCTATTTGGGTCTGGCTGGAATTTTCTCTCATGGAGCTACTCGTGGTCTCTTGTCCCAAAGGCCACACCAAGAGCATCCAAACCTGCTGCTCAACCCACCACACCCATCAAAGCCTTTGTTTTGGAAAGCAGCATTTGCTGTCTCCCTTCCCTTTTCTGTTATCATTGAGTGTTTTGGTCTTTGAAGGATTTTCTAGAAACAATTTAGTTGTTGAATAGTTATTTTTATTGGTAGCACATACCTGAAGCATTCTGGTGTAGTGGGAGGGGCAGGGGGAGTGGAACTAGAGGGTCTTCAAGGTCCCTTCCAACCTAAATCACTGATTCTGTGAATGTTCATTGTGCTTTAATACAGGTCTGAGAGTTTTCAGCCATCTCATTCCCTCTAAACACACTCCCAGGCTTATTTCTGTTTGCAGGCTCCCATTTCATCAGAGAGATGGGGAATCACAGAGTGGTTTGAGTTGGAAGGGACCTACCAAAGATCAAATACAATTTTATGTTGAGGTTTTATATTTCCTAATAGTAATTTTTTCTTCTGGAGACAAAATTGTACACATTGCTGAGAATAATTGTTGGATAAAATTAATAAACACTTACTGAAAATAAACATTATTGAAGATATTCAAGTAATCTTATATTTTTTTGGGTTATTCTTTTATTTCTAAGCAAAACCAAAGAAAGTTTTTCTACCAGTTGTTATGATTTAGTAGCATGATACAATACAATTTTTTTTGAGAATTAGGTTGTTTTCACACAAGGTAACATCAAAATTAATTTGTTTCTCTTCCTTGCCTTTGATATTATTTTGTCTAAAGTTTCAGAGCATGGCTTGTTCCCATACAATTCTGTTATTAATAACCTTAACATGCATGAGGCCAATTGTATTGGATATGTAGATTTACCAGGTAAATTGTAGAAACTTGTATTTTGAAAAATAAAAAAAAACAAAAACCTGAAAAAAAAAGTAGGTATAGACTGGCATTTGACAAATTCTGAGAAATCTAGAAAACTCTTTTGCTTAGAGGTCATTTAATTATATTTGATCCATCTGCTGAAGCTTCTGGAATGTAACTCCAACTGCTGTATGCAAAAACTGGTGTACCCTTGGAGTAATTTTGGATAACCACAAAAAAAAGAAAATCCCAAATAAAGCTTCAGGTCATAACTTCTTAAATTTTTGACACATGTGAGTTTGAAATTTTTTTTTTTTTAATTTTATGTTCTAGAAAAGAAAGATGTAACGCAGAGCTTGGAAAGCTACACAGCAAAATGCCCTGGTACAATGGAAGTCATCACTCTTCCAGATGGTTTGAAGTTACCTCCTGTTCCATTCACCAAATTGCCTATTGTGAGGTAAGACCCCAAAATACAATCTTTAGCTTTTGCACAGCACCTGTCAAATTTTAAAGGATACTGGAAGGATGCAGTTTTCTCAGCTTCTGCACATTGATCACAATAACATGGAGAAACGTCGAAATGTCAAATTGTTTTGAGAAGCTCTTAAGCAAAAATAGAGCCTTTGAGCAGAAAATACTTTGTGGCCTTTAGTTTCACAAAGAGAGAGGTTCTGGTTTTTTTTAAAAACTGTCATTCAAGAGTTTCTGATACAATTGGAGAAGAGTATTTTGTAACTGCAGCTGCGATTTAAGTTGGATTTCTGATCCCTTTGATGCTGAAGGTCCAGGAGCTGGATGTTGTCTCCATTCATGGGGCTTGGAACTCAGCTGGAACTGATGCCTTTTGTAGCTCTTCCTTTCCAGGTGCTGCATTTTCAAGCTGGCACCTTCCCTCTTCTAATTCTCTGTTCCTTTTTGTGCCCATGTGCCCAGGCACATCACCCAGTCAGGTCAAAGAACAGGAACTTGTTTAGATTAAAGCCTGGCATGAGGCATTAGAGAGTCAGAGAGACAGAAGGCAGCCACTGGGCACTGACAATAGAAGGCTAAAAGAAAATATTTCTTTTTTGAAGGGAAGATAATTGCTATTCAGAAAATAAAAATGGTAGAAGTTACTGAGACAGTTCTCAGAGATTTGAGTTTGCAGTGGGATGTCAACAAACATTTCACAGGGCAAAGTTCTAGTTCACAGTGAGGTAACACAGTATATAATCAAAGAGTGAAAATTATGTTTATTGTCAGATTACTATTAGTCTCTAAAACTAAAATTAATGTTTTGCTCTGTGACCATTTTTTGTGATACAGCTGGTTTTACTATGTTCCCTCTAACTTCAGTTTCTTTTTCCCCTTTGAGAGAAGAAAGAGACCGTGCCTAACTCTTTGTGGTGCCTTTCAGGTGGTAGCTCTGTTCACACTGACACTTTGTTGTGTGGCAGCTGCAGGTTTGGCTCTCTGTGGCCAGCTGGAATTTTAAGTGGAATGAGAATGCTCACACTATTTCCAGTGGTGTCCTGGAAACTCCTTTGTCTCCTGGCTGGACCAAGTACAGAGTTGCAGCTGGTGTCACCTTCTTGACTTGAAACTAAGGAATATGGACACACAATCCCAAAAGCTTAACTGTTAAAACCAAAGCTTCCCCCAGAGAGTGGTTGGGCACTGAACAGGCTCCCCAGGGCAGTGGTCACAGCCCTGAGCCTGGCAGAGCTCAAGGAGCATTTGGACAACGTTCTCAGGCACACAGTGGGATTTTTGGAGTTCTCCTGTGCAGGGCCAGCAGTTGGACTGGGATGATCCTGATGGGTCCCTTCCAACTCAGGATTCTGTGATTCAAAATTACATGTTACAGTAGGAAGGTTAGTTGACTGCTTTATACCAGCTGACCTCAGGGTTGATTTATTTCCCCAAAACCTGCATATGGAGCTGTGGTAGGTCATGTTTGCAGTGAAGACACGTAGGTGGTCACCTCCAGGTGTTTCTGACCCAGTTTAGATATCTGCTTTAGGCTGAGGCGAGTTCCAAGTGCCTGTGGACTGTGCTGACTCTTTTCCATTGGCCTCAGAGATGTCTGGTGACAAGTTCTGGTCACTGTGTGTGTGTTAGATGAGTTCCCTGGTAAATACACTCTGAAGGCACCTTTCCAGATAAGTACATGAAAGAGACCTTTCTTCTAAACATTTTTAGAAACAAACTTTGTGCAAATTTTATTTTTAAAATTTTTTAAAATTTTATTTTAGCCTTTTATTTTTTTTTCTTGGAAACAAAAATGAAATGGTATTAAAAAATGGAATCTAATTAAGCAAACTTCTAGGAATCCTTTCTGGTACTTGAGTTATGTGATTGTAGAGAGAAATTTGAGCAAAAGCTGCCACAAGAAAGCTTTTCAAGGCAAAGTACTTTGCTTTGAGAGCAAGAATGCTGTCAGTGTTTCAGTGCCCCTTGCAGATCTATGCTCTAAGAATGATCTTATTATTCCACATTCTAAACTCAAAACTACCTTCCTTAATCTGACTGGGGATGGTGTCTGGGCTGTCAAACAGTTGCAGAACGTCCCTGATGAGTCTAACCCTTAATTTGTGCTAAAGAAGTGGTGTTTTGTTTATCTGTGGTGTTTTACATCTTGAATTAGTCTCAGGATTTTGCTTTTTGCTGAACTGCTAAACCATGGAGGAGGTGCATTGTCCTGGATGTATTCCATAGCACTTGTTTTTCTTCATGCTGAACAGTGAAGAAAACTGAGCTCTGGAAGATGTGGGAAGTGCTGATTGAATCCTTCCTTATAGGAGTGGTGCATTTAGAATCATAGAACCAGGGAGCTGTTGGAGAAGACCTTTAAGGTCTGTCAAACCAGCACCACCACCGTGTTCACCTTTAAACCATGTCCTCAAGTGCCACATCCAGGCATTTTTTGAACACTGCCAGGGATGGTGACTCCATCACTTCCCTGGCCAGCCTGTGCTTGGCAACCCTTTCCGTGAAGAAATTCCTCTAATATCCAATGTAAACCTGCCCTGGTGCAACTCGAGGCCATTTCCTCTTATCCTGTTACCTGTTCCTGGGAGAAGAGGCCAGTCAAAATTTGTCAACAGATTCCCAAGACTTCAATGGGAAAGGCTCTTTCTCACTTAAAATGTTGTGTGTGCTGAGAGAAGGGGACAAACACATTATAGTTATTTGTTATTCCTAGGCCTGGCTTTAAGCAGTTCCTCACCTTCCAGGGGCTTCATTTACACTCTCAGCTTGTGCTGAGCTGGCTGTGCTTGGAATGTTGGGAATAGTTGCTGCTGTTTTGTCATGGGATGAGGAACATCAACATTAACATCACTTAGCATCAACATTATTTACCAGTTAAGTGCTGCTGTTTGTGCTTGTCTCCTCCTCCTCCTTCTTGTCTTCTGGAAATTCCATAAAAACCACAGTGATTAAAATTTGCACTCCAATAAGATATTAGTTGTGTTTGGATGGAAAGCCTCTGGTTGCATGTGCCCAGCAGGTCTGGTGTCTTGCAGAGCTGCCCAGCCAGCTGGGAGCCAGCCATGCTGCAGGACTGCAGAGCTCCTGGAGCCACATTGTGCTCATTTTTGTGACATAAATTATAAATGTGTGGAAATGTAGTTTTGATCAATGTTGACTAACCCGAGCAAATGATTCAATCCATGCTGGAGCCCTCTAGAAACACACATTCGCTGATGGTGATGACTTCTGTTTACTGCTGGCATTTCATGGTCTGTGAGTTTTTCATCCATTTAATGCGAGGTGCTTATTTTGGATGCAGATTTGTCAATCAGAATACTGTCAGGCATTGAAATGCCACAGGGGAACAGGAACACAGTGGCAATGTTCCTTTCTCCCCCGTGCTTAAAAAGCAATAGAAGAGATTTGGCTTGGCAAAATCTTTATATTGCATTACTCATGTTAATTATGAAATCATCATCTAGTATTTTCTCAGATAAAAAAATAGAACTTATGAGCTTTCTGTTCTACTAGATGCACTATTCCCATTTTCATAACTTAACTGTACTAAAGTTAATCTTCTTAAAAGCAGAAAAAATCTTCTTCCTTTTCACAACTGATGCTTTTATTTGTCCTTATATCCTTTTTTACTAGTCTAAATTTACTCTGTGCCATTTTTCCCCTTCCCTCTGTTTACTTTAGTGCAGTGTTTTGGGTTTTCTTAAAAATTATTCTCCTTTCACTTCTAAGCAAGGTTGTTTTTAATTAACATTTTCCAAATACGAGATTTTGTGTCTTCTGGGTAGGTAGTGAAATTAGTTTGTAATTCTTAATTGTCAGTCCTTTGCATTGTCTGGCCAGGCCAGGGAACATGACTGACGCTTTTCACACAAAGGGATTAAACAATCTGGCATGTTCTGTGTCTGACCTGGCAGGGCACAGCTGCCAAATAGGTGGCTGAACATTCCTGCCACTGTCATGCCTCAAGGTAAAGCAGATTAGCCACCAGTGCCTAAGTTGCATTCTAATTTTTAGCAAAATTCTCTCAGAAGAGGCTTTAAAATATGAAATATGAGGGATCTCTCATAGTTTCACTTTATTCCTCAGGCTTGCCTGTGATTTTGCATTTGATTGTGGTGCTGACACTAAGTATCACCAGCATATAATATATGGATGTGATTTATTTCTTGTTCCAAAATACTTTTAGTGTTTTCTAGTAACTCCATATCAAGTGTTTTATATCACAGAGATAACATGTCTGTGTTACTCTTACAGCTTCATTAGTTTTCAGGAGAAACACATTGTCTTGGTTTCCTGTGTGCATTTTCTATTAGTGTGATGCTGATATATCTGTTCTTTATTATGCTGAGTTCCTGACTCGAAGTAATTAGGTGTCTTACAGGCTTTTACAATACTGTTGCTTTTACAGAATATCCATCAATTTATTGCTTGTTCTTCTGCCCAAAATTTAGTCTTTGAATTCCCCTCAGCACTGGAAGACCAGTGATTTCCCTGCATGCTGTTGTAGGGAATTGTGTCTAACAGGGGTATAGTCTAATAAATCATTTGATTTCTGTCTATTTGTAATTACTTTCTGGTTGTCCAACAAACCCACTCAAATTTCTGGAACATTTCCTTCCCTTTCAGCAGCACCCCTGTGCATTTTCACTGTGTGGAATCAGTTGTATTCACCTTGGAGAAATTCTTTATTTGTGTTATGTTGTCCAGTGAAATCCTGTCTGGATTCTTGATTGGGTTTGGGTTAAACACTTGTCTACTTTCTGCACTGGAGTCCTGGTTTGTCTGTTGGTCGGTCTGCACTTGTAAATTAAGAGCTGGATTTCAAATCACTGATCCTGGCTGGTTTTGCTTTCTACAGAAGATGCTTTTCCCTTGTTCAGTGTTTTCTGAGAGGTTTCTGAAACTGTCTGCATTTCCCTTGTGTTGTTTTTTCCCTTTTTATTTACTTCACGTTTTCCATTTCAGGTATTTTAATGTCAGACTGACATTTTGTATTTATCCAGTTCATTTTTAACACAGCCGTCTCTTATAAAATAGAATAAATAAAATAATATCAAATTATTTTTACTTAACAGATCTGTGATGCTCTTGAACCTCCCAACCAGCCTCCGACCTCACAAAATGAAAAGTTTGCTTGGTCAGAATGTGTCAACCAAGAGCCCCTTCATATATTCTCCAATTATTGCACATAGTCGTGGGGAAGAACGAAATAAGAAAATAGGTAAGAAGAATTTGCAGTATTTTCTGTTCTTTTGTTAAATTAGAAAATGCTTTGTGATGAAGGAAAGCAAACAGAACATTGCTGTCTCACATTTGAGATAGTCAGCTTTTTAGCCTGAAGTCCTAAAGGAGCAAAGCTTTGTTCTCTGGGGCACAGTTTAATATTCAAAAGAGAAATAAAGTCTCATAGATGATAACACTGATTTTCAGAAGAGATAAATTATTTGTTTTTTTTTCTTAAAAGAGAAATCAGGGAAACCTTAGCTGTGGCATACTCTGCCACCTCAGTGATCAATGCCCTGAGCAATGCACTGTTGTGGTTTCCTCTTTTTCCAATTCTGATTTAATATCCTATTCTGATTTAACTTAAGCTCAAAATGATAAGCTGTCTGATTAGTCACTTTTATTTAACGACAGTTCAGCCAAAATCCAAAACCCCTTATAAAGCCTGTTTGGAATACTAGTAATTTTCTGCTGGAAGATTGTTTATTTTATTATAAAGCTCTTCAATGCAATAAATGTGCCATTGGAAATAGATTAGAGGTTCCTTTAAATCCTGCATTAAGTTACAGATATTGAAAATTCTTTTTGTTGCTTTTGTGCATTTCACGTGGGGGACAGTTTTTAACATAAACGTTACTGTCAGCAGGAAAAGGACTGGTGTGACTTTGGACTAGAAGTGATTGTAGAACCTTCACTACAGAGATTTGCAGGAGGTTGGGTGATCTTAGCTTGGCTCCTTGTTCCTCTGCTGGGGCTGGGCCTGCAGGGCCGGCACTGGGGGAATCTCCACGTGGTTTCCTCCTTCCAACACGTGGGGCCACGGGCTCTTCCCGTGCCATGTCCTGGGACAGGGCTTGGACTGTGCCCCCTGACTGTGGTTAAGGGGACACCCTCACCTTGAGAGGAACATGCATGTTCTCTAATGTATATTCACTAAACCATTGGAACATGAGTGGTTGGGATGTGCAGAGAGAGGGGTCTGGCAGTTGGGGTGGACCAGGCTCGGCACAGCTTTGCTGCAGCACTGCTTCAGTTTCAAAGGACAAAGGATAAGAAATAAGAATTAGGTAAAGGATACATTTTAAAATGTACACATATGGGAACATCTTAAAGTGCTTTCTTGATTTCTCTTAATATCTTGTTGAAACATTGATCACAATTTTCCAACGTGTAATGTCTCAGTTGTACCTTGCCATGTTTTTTCATTTAAACAAAACCCCATTCCCAGTCTTGGTACACAGTTGTTTTCTCCATCCTTGGTAGATACAAAAGGAATTTGCATTTTTTGATACAGTTCAAGTTAGGATTTGTTTTGGTGCTTTTTGTACTGTAGGAATTTACATTTTGCAGTGAAGTTTCTCCTTTTAGGTTTGTATTTAGCCCACAAAGATGTCTGAACTGCTTCTGATCCTGTAAAGCATTTGTCTTTTGAAGTATATACACAGTGCAGTCACTGTTAAAAGCCTCTAGTATTTCAAAGTTTAGCAAACAAAAGAAAATACAAAGTAAAATCAGATACTTCCTTTGAAAGAAGCTGAGAAATTTAATAAACTTTGGAACAAATGAGACTATTCTAAGGACATGTATTTAACATTAATGAAAAACAACAATAACAAATGAACTGTTTTTCTTCCATGGCAATATGTGCACCGTCTTTTGGTTAAATTATTGTTTTAGAGCAAGGGAAATCAAGTTCTGTTGACAAACCAAAGGGAAACAAAACCCTTTTACAAAGTCTTGAAATGTTTTCAGCCTTCAACTTGATAAGCTTTTCTGGTTGGAAACAATAAAGGGGATAATTATATTCTGGTTAAATTGCTTTAATAGTACACTAGTTCTAGGAAATAAACCTACTGATTTTTGACATGAAATGGTTATTTGGTTTAGAGTGCTGATAATCTAAAGCAACAAGAATGTATAACATAGATCCATGTAGCAGTTAATGTCATACCTGTATTAGATGAAATAAATAGAGCTCATTTTACCTTTCTTTTCAAAACCTTTTCCCCCAAGGAAGCAGTGCTTGTAGCATTGACCTGACATGTTTTTCACAGTGTTTCAGTCCCATCTCCAAAACCTCCAGCAATTTGGACTTCACCACATCCCTGGGGAGGTTGTTCCACCGAATGATCGTTCCTACTTAAAAATAATTAAATCTTTCAGGAGGAAAATGAAACCTCTCACAGTGCAGTTGGTACCTGTTGCCCTTGGTCTTCTTCCTGTGGCTCCTTGAGAGGAAAGATCCTCTGTGCTTTGTCACAGCCCTTTGAGGCCTGGAATACCGTGATGGGATTTCCCCTGAGCCTTCTACATCACTTCTACTCCCACTGCCCTGGGGACCCTGTTCAGACATTCCTTGGTGTGGTAGCTGTTGGAGTGTGGAGATTCAGGACTGAAGGGCCTGCTGAGGGTGCCTCTGTTGCTGTAGGAAACCATTATGGTTCACTTCAGTGCCCCAAAACCTGTGCAGAGCAGTCACTGGTTGCTTTGGGGACTGCAGAATGATAAGACATCGTGAACACTAATAAGCAATTAAATAATAAATATACAGAACATCTCATAGCATTTGAATGCTTTGTTTTAATCAACAGTTTGCTCTTCAGGTTTCACAGTACTATAACCCATTAACATCTCTGGATGTATGTTTTTAATTTCCACTAGCATTAATTGGAGTTAAACATTTGCATTAAGTACGTCTCCCTTGAGCTCCTTAATATTGCTTGCAAAATGTAATCAGATAGTAAATGATTGTGAATGCACAATTAGAGTACAGATGGCTTCAACTGTGAATTAAAGTCTTACTATTGATAATCCAGGTTTTTTACTAGACATTTTCTAATATCCTAGTAAAAAATACTAGTGATGTATGTTAAAATAATTGAGTAAATGAGTAAAAGCTAATCCATGTATGTTACAGTTTAGCTGATAAACATGATTTATGTAGCAAATAGAGATAAGGCACCTGTTTTTTATTTGGACTGCAGGTCCTCAGCCTGCATGGACAAGCTTGTCCCATTCAGTTTTAGGTCTGAACATCAGGTGCATGTGGTTAACTGGGATAAATGTGGAAGGCTGAAGGATCTTGTGGGCTGAAAAGATTATGAAGTGCTGATGTAAAATAATCTTTCTGCACTGAATCAGATCTTGCACCTCAGATCTTGCACCTCTTCTGCTGACCTCACTTCCTTGAATTCCTCATGGAATCATGGAACCACGGAATGGTTTGGGTTGGAAGGGACATTAAACATGATCTGGTTCCAACCCCCCTGCCATGGGCAGGGTCACCTTCCACTAGACCAGGTTACTCAGAGCTCCATCCAGTCTTGTCTCCTTAAATTATAAAAAACCCAAAATTTTAAACTTGACAGGGTCAAGTATCTTTGAAGTTGAATCTGTCTCTTGTCGTGGGATATAAACTGAAAGTATCTTTTTTTACTTGTCATATTTTACTTCATTTTCTTTCCCAAGTATTTTCACAAGTTACTTAACAGTTTGTGTTGCTGCTCAAGCCTTCATTTTGTGACCCTCAGAAAAACCAGTCTGTGCTCTGTAGATCCTATTGTCATCTTCCACTCACACAGCACCTCCCCAACCACTTAGTGTTTCCCAAAGAAAATTAGTAGGGGGAAGCTGAGGTGGCATCTTGCTGGTGAGCAGTTGTTTCCTTCTTAATTTAAAATAATCCTTTATTTACTGCATATCATCAGTCTATATGAGGAATTATAATATCCTTCTTCCTGTCATGTTCATTTCTTACCTGGTTGATTCTTACCTGACTCTTAAATATCCAAGGTGTTGTGTACTCTGTGCCTGACTCCAAGTGTGTAAGTGTTTAACATGAAGGATGTGTTTAAATCCTGTTTTGAATTGATGCCTCAGCCAGTTTTGCCAATATAATGTTGGCTCTTTGGAGCACAATTGCTGTTTAATGGATGTTTCCAGTCCTTTAACCTGTTCCTTTGCCTGGGATTTACAGCTTGTGTCCCACCATGATCTTGAGTAGGACTTTGGCTGTAAAGATTATAGAGAGTTATTAAGTATGATAGCAATCTGACAGCTCAGCTGCTGCTACTTTTTTTATAACACTGTGATTAGGTAGTTCCTGCATTAATTCTGTGACCATCTCTTGTAGACTTCCAGTGGGTCCAGGGAGATGTGTGTGAAGTTCAGTTGATGGTGTACAACCCAATGCCTTTTGAGCTCCGAGTAGAAAACATGGTATGTATCCTTCTGAGTCTTCCCTTTCTGTTATTTTTTTTTAAAAAACCCCTCATTTGGACTTTCAAATATGGTTTTCTATAAATCAAACAGTTGAAAAGAGTTGTTTAACCCGCCACAAGCTCAGTTTAACAGTGCAGTGTTGTCAGTTTTCTCATATTTGTTGGTGATGAGGTATTGAAATGAAAATCTCTGCCACTCACAGTCTTTAAATGCTTTACTGGCACTGATCTGTAAATCAATTCCATGCATTTCTGCACTGACTAGAACTCATGATACATATTTTACATATACTGGTTTTCTAGTAACAATTATATTCTGAAACCTAATAATTATTGTGCACTTGCACCTGTAATTAAAAACACACATTTATCCTTGCTTTTCAAATTCCCATCTTGACCACAGTTTAAGAATCTGATGAACTAAAATAGTTCTGAGAAGCTTTGTGTTTTGACAGAAGCTTCAGCTTATGGATCTGCTGTTCCCAGTGATGGATGTGATCTGAAAACACTCTAATGTTAAATGGTCAGGAGGGAGTGAAGAAAAGGCTAAAACACCAGAGATGTGTGTAAGGTTAGAAGGCTCAAACCCAAGCCCTCTGTTACTTCAGCTGGCTGCTTGCAGTGTATCCTGAAACAAAAGAAATTGTGGGGTTTTTTCTTTCCCTTTTTTATTCCAGCTAACAAGATTTTTTTAAAAAAAATTGCTATCTACTTAAAGTTTAAAAATTCTCCATCAGCCCAACTTAATCTCTACTCGGCCCTAATCCAGCATAGTCCTTTATGTTAAATATTTTCACCCTTAATATTGCTTTAAAGATAATTCTCATCTCTTAGAGCCTGTGTTCTGTCAGGCTAAGTGAATCAGCCTACATTTATTTGCCCACAATTTTTGTTTTGTTTTGTCTTTTTTTATTGATATGTTTACTGCAGTGTCTAGTCAAGCAATTTGACCTAAATTACTGGTAATGCTCCACATTTAATAAAGGGTTTTTCCATGGGAAGTGAACATGCCCAAAGATTGTGCTTATAGCACAATAAAATTCATTCTTGGCAGCTGACACACTGCTTTCTTCAGAGCATTTTCTCTAAGCCTCGCAGGAGGATTCAAGATTTTTAGGAATGAACAGAAAAAGTAGCTGTGAAGCTGCACATCAGAAAGGACTTTATCTAAGAATTAATTGATTTAGGAATGTTTTAATGTACTAATTTGTGAGAGTCAGTGAATGCAGCCATGGAAAACTTCCTTAATGAAAATTCCCTTTTTCCAGTCACAGGGGTGATCATGCACTGGGACTCGTTGCCCAGAGAGAAAGGGGGTTATCCAGCTTTGGAAATCTTCAAAACTGGAGGGTATAGGGCAGTGAAAAACCTAAACTACCACCAAAGTTACCCTTGTTGTGAGCACAGCAAGGGGACTTCCAGCCTGCCTTCCAGCTTAAATTGCTCTGATTTCCAGTCTCATATGTGAGCTTTCTGGAACGTGGGAATTGTTATTACTTTATCAGAAGAATAAACTTGGGTTGTATTTCAATAATTCAGAGCATTGTTTAATATTTTAAGGTGATTTGTTTTATTATGAACACGTACCCATGCCTGCAGTCCCTGTACCCTCTTCCTGTCTGATTTCTCATCACGTATCACATTCTTTCAGGTTATTTACTCTCACAGGCTCAGTTTCTTAGCAAGTGCATCCTTTTCTGTCATTTAGTGGTAATTGCAGCTTGTTTGTCACACAGCTCTTTTGCCTCTGCCTGGCTCAGCACCTCACCTTTGCAATATCACTTATTCCTTCAAACTCCTCAATCACTGGCTCTTTTCCTTTGAGTTCTCCATTGCTTGATTTCCTTTTCCTTTACCCTTTCTGAGGGCCACCATTCACCAATGTGTCAAGATCCTGAAATCTATAGTCTTCCTCCTTTTTCCTGATTTTCCCCTTCCCTCACCTTACAATTTAGATTTGTTGTTCCGACAGATTGCTTGTTTTGTGTTAAATGAATTCTGGAGCTGCTTTTACCATGGTACTTCTGCTGTTTGTTATGGATGAAAGTTGTGATGGTAAACAACTTCCTACTGAGCATGAGTTATTAACCCATGGAAAGGCTCCTTGAGCTTTTTCATTATTTGAAGTATTAATGCTGAGTACATGTAGGTTAATTGAGGTGTGCTTAAGTAAAAGGCATTGAATTTCTAGACTTGACATGAGCCTGTGGACACAGGACTTTGTGATCAGTGTTGCTCAGATGGTAAGCCCTGAAAAATTGATTTTCTCTGTTGTTTCATTTTATTGTTCTCAAAGCTCTTGGCCTATCTTTGTTGTTCTTGCTGTTTATTTCCTGTCACACATATTCCTGATTTGGGGCTCTATTTAGATACTTCACACCTGTCCCATTTCTGTATTCCTCTTCTGCCTTTTGCTATTTCATGTTTCTGTTCTGTCCATCCAGTTGGAAGGCTGAGGCAATGGAAGCTGCATTAGTGTTTGTAAAATGGGAAATGAAAATGTTCAGTCTTTGAATGTGGAAGGGATGTAGTTCCAACAACTGCCTGCTTTAATAAAGTGAAGTAGGAGAGATCATGGGGGTGATCAGAACAAAGACTTTAACAAAACTCAGCAGGTACTTAAATGAGCAGAATGAGAGAGACAAAAACGAACCTGAGTAGCTGTGACTGATTAGACAGAATATTTTTGCTGTGCTGGTGCTGGAGCCAAGTCCCAGAGATGGGATGTGGAGCTGTAAAGAAGTGTTTGCATCACTTGGCCTTTTCTCCCAGGAATACCCATCCCTGCAGAGCCTTGCTCAGGTAGGGAGGGATCACCTCTAGCCCTGTCACAGCTGCTGCAGGTCTCTGTCCAGGAAACAGTGGTGTTCACATTTCAAGCCTTCAAAAAACTCCAAAAAATTCTGGGAAATTGCCACTGGATTTATTTTGTACCTTGAGACAAATGATTAAAGCAGGAAATCATGGTACACTCTGGGGAGATCCACTATTAAAATCGAGGTGCACTGCAAACTGTGTTAAGTCCTGTAACATTTTAGCTGCTTTTTCCTCTTTGTTTCTCATGTTTCATATTAAAAGCAAAACCCAAAGCTGAGAAATTTTGAGGCAATGTTATATATTGAGGGAAAGCATTTTCTCTGCACTTGTAGAAAATACAGCCAATGTTTTAAGAAAGCTACAAGATCTACAGGCAGTGTAAACAGTATTTAATAAATAAATATCAAGAAACTAAAAAATGCTGCCCCAAACCATGGGAATATTGTAATTTATAGTATTAAGTAATTTTCAAGAAAAAAGTATTTGTTCTGTAATTCTCCTCCTTCTTGGGGCCGGTATTTATTTGAACACAATCAAGTGTGGTATTTTGATTAAAGATGCTTTAAGAATGGCTGTTAGATTTTTTTTTCAAATATCAAAACTCTACTATTAGCCAAGAGCTCTGTGTTGATGTTTCAAAATACCATCTAAATTTGGAGAAATCTGTATGTATAATCAGTCCCATATCTTGGCCTATGATGGTTCAAATTGTTTCCATGAGCTACTCTTTCCTGAGCTCACATCTTTTACTGTTTCTGCCATTTTGAGAGAATATTTCCTTATTGCTAAATTACATTTAATAGGGACTATATTGGGCAAGAATGTACACACAAAGGTGAAAAGCAGAAGAATAAAACTGGTTGTGCTTGGTGTTTTTCTGGGTCTGCCTAAAATAAACTTATTAGAAATCGTAGGAAAAACTTCCTTTAAAATAAATATTTGACAGTTTTTGTCTCAAGTATTTGACAACATAGTATAAAAGTATGTTCAGCATGAAAATTAACTTTGAAGGCTGTGTTGCTTTAAAAAAAGAATGATTGCATTTGGGATTGGTAAGTAAAGCCTAAGAGAAGCACTTACACACTCTTTTAACAGCATCCCCAAATGCTGCCATTTACATGCAAGTTGTTTTGCTCCCCTAAAACTAAATGGAGATTTGAGGTGATTGAAAGGCATGTGATAAAAACATGCCTATATTCACTCGCAGACAATTTAAATTGTTTTATAAGAACACAAAGAAATGCAAATGTTTTGTGTGTGTGTGATTCAGATATTCCCTGGAGGAAACCTTACTGTACATCAGTGATCTTTTCCTGTAGGGTCACAAAGAGCAGTGATTACTAAATGTTATTATTTGAAATAAGTATAAGACTCTCAGGTAAAGAAATCAAATGCATTTCCTTTGTTTTGGTGTGTGGCTGATTTGTTCAGGTAAAGGATGTGAGAATAGTTGAGCATTGGTTAGATTTTCCCTGCTAAACTACAAACTCTCAGGCACCAGAGGGCAATGTTAGGCAGATATTGCAGAATTGGACAAAGAGTGATCTTAAAATATCTTTCAGACATTCCTGATATGTCACTGTCTTTTCAAACTTACTTGTGTGGGTTAAGTAAGTAGTTTTGAGGGTAAGTATCTTGATTTCAATTTAGGTGTGAAAGTCTGAAGCCTAGTTGATGTTTATAATGATTTTTTTTCCATTTTAATGAGTTTTAATGCTTTCTTAATATCTTTACCTTTAAAAACTTAAAGTATTATTGAACAGTAAGACTGAAAATGAGGGAATCGAATGCTGCCATCTCCTTTTTGTGTTAATGCATTTGAAGCTCTTTAATTTCTAGTCCAAGCATGGTATGTGTTTAGTGCAGGTGTTTTGGCATTTGCATTGTGTTTGTTCTTTAGAAAATGTTTTCAAGGTTTTCATTGGATAATATTTAGAAATGCCTGTCAGTTCTGTTTATTTACATTTCCTGTAGCTGAAAGTAAACAAGACATTGGAGGGTTTTTTCCTTATCACTGACTTTGTAGGACTTTAAGTCCTTGGATGAAAGTTTTTAGTTGAGGTGAATAATTTATTTGAATATTTGGCTAAGTGATAATTCAGTGGTTTTTGGGACTAAAATAGGCTCACAAAGCCTTCTGTTTTTAAAGTGAGTTCTGTAGTGTGTGTAGGGTCACCCTTTGTTGATGTTCTAAGATCTGCTTCAGCCAAAGCCAAAGCAGAATGCTGGGGCTGAAGGGTCAACATTCCCCCTGGTTCCCACTGGAAGGATTAATGTGGGGATCAAACAGTGTCAGTGCTCTCATGCACAGGGTGCTGAACATACAGGAAGAGAAAATTAGGTTTTACTTATGTCTCTGTGCATTGTTTCTGACAGCTCAGGTCTCCGTGTGAAACTGGAGGGAAAGACAAATTCAGTAAAAAGGAGGCTTTGACACAATATTTACTTATAGCTGAAGTAAAGTGATGAAAGTGCATTTTGTGCAGTATCAAGGAGAGAGTTCTCCAACTCACCTTTCCACAAGGCCAGAGAAGCTTTGGTTGAATTTGATGTTGTCTCAAGAGTGTCAAGTCTACAAAGAAGTAACTGTAGAACAAAACATTTTATTGCTTTAATGTTATAATCTTGATGACATCAGATCTTGAGTAGAAGAGAACTCAAGAACCTGTCAAACTTCCTTCATTTGCTTTCTTGAGCTTCTGGTGTGTTTAGGACCTTGCTGTTAAAAATCTCATGTGAAAAGCATGTCCTCTAGTTGTTACACAGAGAGTTGTCATTTTTCTCTGAGGAGGGAAGAAATTCTGAGAATGGCTTTTAATCTGGTAGGTTTTGAGTGCTGGTGGGTTGGTTTTGGTTCCTGTCCAGGAATTGCTCGAAGAAGAGTTACTGGTGGTTCTCCCAGGGCAAGTCAGGCCACTGTAGAGGACAGGTCAGGTGTCAGTCACGGGCTGGGTGGTTCTGGTGGTGTCACTTACACTTCTGGAAGTACTTGTTGTCATGGGTGGGAGTGGAAGGCTTAGACAATTGAATAGAGAAGCCCTGCCTTTGAGTCCTGAGGTGCAGAAGGGACTCCCAGGCTTTCTAAACCCCTTCTCAGAGAGGAGTCTGGGGTGGCTGAACCAAATCTCAGCCTCAGATTATGTCAGTGGTTTGAATTGAAGGAATTAGAGAGGTGGGATTGAACCACTTTGTCCCACAGGTTTTAATGATTGGCAAAATGAGAGTATTTATATAAAATATTGTTAAAAATTTATTTATTGTTACAAGTGATCAGATGAAAGATCTTAATCAGAATTATTTACTACACAGTATAAAAAGCTAAAAATCTACCAGTAGAGTATAATATAGCATAAAGTAGTATAGTGTAAGATAGAATAGTGCACTGTATTGAAGTGAGTACTGAAGCAGTTATATTAAAACTAGCAAAGAGAAATAATTATTAAGTAGAGATTTGATGTAACTCACCCATACCACAGCTCGTGGGGACATCTCTTTCTCTCAGCCTCCAGGAGTGTTCTTGGAGGGCGTCCCCAGCCAGGGCAGGAATCTCCACACACACCCAAGAAGGGCTATGTCAGCAGAGCCTGATGTATGGAAGGGGATGGACTTCTATAATATAAAGTGATCGAGTGGCAGTCACAGATCTCTAGGCCAGCAGACCAGTCAAATCCTGTTTCCAAAGCAGAGTGTGTATTGGAAGCTTGGTGAACCAGGCTGGTTTTGGCATAATTTCACACCAGGACAGCACCCTGGGCCAGCAGGTGAATTTGCATCATGGTTTTCATGATGGCTTGCCCTGTATGCATTCTCTGATTGGGTTTTATGTCTCACCAGGGTGGGCTATCCTGCCACAGTGTTGACAAGTATCGATTTTACTAATTTATAATTAAGAACTAGAAACAGAGAGGGTTCCCCTCCCTCTGCAGCGACAGGAGGGGCAGAGGTTGAGTGATAAACCAGCAGTCTGAGGGGTCTGCAGAAGCAGCAGTGCTGGGGTTCTGGCACTGTGCAGATAATGCTGCTGCTTCAGCTCCTTGTTCACTCTTCAGCCCCTGAGTTTCCCTGTGGCTCAAACCATGAGCTTTTTCATCTGTCTTTACAAAAATAAAATGTCCCTCTTTCACAGAGTTCTGAGTTCCTGCGATGCATCCTCCTGGAGCTCAGGTTTAATCCAGTCGTGCTTAATGCATTAATTGATGGAGATATTTGTGCAGCATCTTTATTTAAAAATAAAAAATAGATATAGATGTGTGTACAAAACCAGGATTTATATGCTTTTCAACATTAAATTTCTTACTTGGAACAGCACATTCTGTGCTCAAGCATCTTAAATTCATTAACTGAGCTCAACGAGAAGCCCCAGCCTACTAAGGACAGTAATGCTGCATTTCAAAGTTTCTGAAATAATTTTTTTTTTCTGCTTCATTTCTCCTTTTGTGCCACGTTTTAAATTTAGGATGCTGAAAGATTTCTTTGACACTGAGGGAGTAACTGCAGGCATCTGGGCTTGAGAGACATCAGTTTAGCAAAATGAATGCCTTATTCCAGCTCACTGAAATGTTGAGGCTGGACAGTAAAGCTGGACTTGCTCTGTTATCTGTAAATAGTGATTTTTTTTTCCCGCCACAGAAAATATTTTCTGTCTGGGTAATTAAAGCTAAGCAAGAGCTGCTGTTGGATGTTTGATTTCCACTGTCCAAAATACGTCAAATACATAAGTAAGGCCATGGGTACAGTTAAATGTAGGTACAAAACAGCACCATGCAGGTGATGTCACTGGTTCTTTTTGCTGTGCTTGGGTATGAATTTTTATTAGTTTTTCATACATCATTCCCACCTCAGATCCCCAAACACGTTTCCCTGTTGCATACAAATCTTGCTGTAATTCTGCATGCACGCTGCAGCCACTGGAACTTGAAACCCAGAATAAGTCCTATGAGCAAACGGGAATAAATCATAAAAGTTGGGGTGATGTAATGCAAGGGATTAAGATGTAAGCATGTAGCATAAAAATATAAGTGTATCTCAAATGGATTTCTCTGTGTGATGGCTTTTTCAGGGTCTCTTGACAACTGGAGTGGAATTCGAATCTCTTCCTGCAGCTCTTTCCCTGCCTGCAGAGTCCGGCCTCTACCCGGTGACTCTCGTTGGTGTCCCCCAAACCACAGGACAAATCACTGTCAATGGTAAGGGACATCTCCAGCCACTCTCTCCCAGCAGAACAACACATGTCTTACACCCCTGTGGCTTGCAGGAGTTTCTGAATCTCCTCAGCGAGGAAAAGGGGAAAAGCAAACAAAAAAGGGAGATTTTCTGTTCTCGCCTTCATTAAAAACAGCCTGATAAATCACTTGGGTGCAGGAGCAGTAACAAACACATTCTTACAGTATCTCATGTGGGAGAGGAGAAGGATAATGAACTCCAACTCCCCTTTATTAATGCTCTCATTTGGAAAGCTTCTGAGGAGGATTACTTCAACTTTTTCCTGAGAATGCAGAAGATAATCTTGCAGTTCTCTTTTCTTAATTAATCATGTTGCTGTAAGATTACAGAAATGTTTGCAGATTGTTTTTGTAGAAACAATTTAGCCAGTGTGTGTACTCTATTTTGGTCGAGCTGTCGTTTCATTAATAAGCCTAAATAAAATTGTGTTTGTAGTAAGTAAGAAAATCAAAGGGCTTTTTCAGAAGACAAGCAGAGGAGTCTCCTAGAAAAAGAGGTTTGTGGGGAGGTGATGGATTCAGCACATAGTAGGGCTGAATCATCTTACCAACACATGATTTTAGATACGTGTTCCTGGACTACAAAGTTCCAGGACAAGAACCATTTTAATAAATACTAAAAGAAGATGACTTGAACCTGGAGGAACTCTGTTCTCACTGAGTTTTTCTTAAGTGCTTCTCTGTCTGCTCATAAAATGACTTTTCATTTGATTTTTTTTTTTAGTAATATTTCAGTGAATAGAGAATAGGATCAAAGCATTCAGAACATTTGTGCTGTAGTTTTCTGCTTTTTAGTTCCACGTACTAAAAATGTATTGCAAGTAGGGGAGTTGATTTCTTCACTTGGAAGCTGTTTGTGTGTCAATGTATCAAATTTCCCTTCAGATATAGCTCATAAATATTGCCTGGTAAGGAGTAGAGGGCACAGGTACTTTTCTACTAAATGGAACTTTTAAGAGGGTAAGTTGTGGGCTCTCCTGGCAGGTCTCTGTGTGTGTATGCATGTATATTTTTTTTCCCTCATAATTTCCTTTAGGATTCCTTTATCCTTCTGGATGCAGTTGAGATTCCTTGCTATAAACATTTTTTGGAGGAAATAGGAAACTGTTTACACATGTTGAAGGGTAACATGTTTTCTGTGCACTGGTGAATTTGCTGATGAGGTATAAAATGGGGTTCTCTACACTGTGGCTTGTGATGTCGATCTTATAAAAAATCCCACAGAACTGACCATAATGCATTGAATGCATAAAAATCCCAGGCTCTTCACAATTTCTTTTATTTTGCTGTCCCAGAGGCAGAGCCGTACACGTGTGTTGTTTGTATGTCAGCATGTAGTTCTAAAATGTTATTATTTAAGGGGTTTAGAAAACCTTCTACATATTTGTGTGCTGTGAAGAGTCTGCCAGCAAACCCAGTACTTTTAGACCTTTCAGAAAAAAGCAGAATTCACAACATACCGGTGTTTTCTTCTAAAAATCAGGTTACCATACCTCAGTTTTTGGAGTCTTCAGTGATTGCCTTCTGGACAACCTGCCGGGAGTGAAGACCAATGGGTGCACTGTGGAAGTCATTCCAGCTTTGCCAAGGCTGCAGATCAGCACCTCCCTTCCCAGGTGGGAAACGGAATGAAATGGTGATTTGATTTGGTTGAAGTGTTATTCACATGCTGGATAAAACCTCCATCATATACAATCAGTGATTTAGTAAACTAAGACATAAACTCTATCCATATTTTACTCCAGAAGGTTTTTGTTTTGCTGCCTGAACCCACAGAATTCCATAGAAAATGTTTTGAGATTTAATTAACTGAGAGAGTGTAATGGTTATTAAAGTCATGCTTTTAAAGGAACCAATCCTTTAAAGGCTACCAATTCATAAAATCTTGGAGTAAAGAGGTAATCCATGTCCTTTTTTTTTTCAAATGGAACAAAGACAGGTCTTTGACCCTGAACTCCTGTGTCATGCTCTGACCTCCTCATCATTCTGGCAACCCCCTTCTGGCCTTGCTGCAATATTTCTGTGGTTCAGGAGAGCCCCAAACTCGACACCACAACACAGAAGGAAGATGTTTTAGGAGGTACAGGAAGAATCAGCTAAAATAACTTCCTTATAGCCTCACCCAGAAGGACACAGTAGTACTACGTGTGGGCTGTTAGTGTGGGGTTTGGAGCTTTTTTGTGAAGAGTGTGGCTGACTAATTCCAGGATTTCAGAGAGCCCTGGCAAGGCACGGATTCAGTTCCATATCTGAAGCTTTTCAAGATGCCAGAGCAGTGACCTCCTAAGCTGTACATTGATCACTGTATCTTAGAGCCTTGCCATCCAGCTGATATTTGGCAAATAGTTGTGAAAATACAGTTTTATTTTATTTATTTATTTAAACAATATTCCTTTAGGTATGGGTCAGGGGGCAGCCTTTTGTTCCTTGCTGCCTTGGTGGCTCAGGTGCTACAGGGCTTGTTCCATTGACTGGAAGATCTCGGCTCCATTTATGATTTGTAGGATGATTGTCAGTATCAGAGTTCTCTGTGTGTGTATAGAGATGTAAATTTATTTAAATTTATTTTACTGTGTTCTGCACTGTGGCTTTTGGGTTTTTCCATACCGAATCCTCCTTTTCTGGTGTGGGATGGGCCATGTTAATGGTTGTGTATTACAAAGCTATAAAAGCAGCACCTTGATGAAGAAAGCAAAATAATAAAATGCTGCAGTGGTAAACTCCCTCTAAAAATTCTGCTAGAGATGCAATCCGTGTGGTTTGACTGTAATCAAAATTAATACTGGCTATTGAAACCCAGGACTTACAAATATTCTTAAATTAGTGTAATACCTGCTCTTAGTGAGTAGAGGCTCAGCTGATAATGTGGAACATTATCTACAGGAGCTGAGCTGACTGTTCTCAATTTTTTACAAAATTTATTTATTTTTGAAATATTTGAGATAATACCTTGCTTCATTGTAGGTGAAACTGCTGGTATGTTTGTTTGAAATGGCAAGGAAAAGGTTTGTTTGAAATGATAAAGGTTGATAGCTCTTTATAATTTCTTCAGCAGTTGAGCTCATAGTAATTTTAGGGGAATAGTCACATCTGCAATAATAATTCCTAGGCAGACCATGAGGTCCTGTTAGAACTGTGAAGTAGTTTGTTTTGCTGGTCTGTGTGATGGGACATCAATTAAATAAGAACAATTTAGCAGGAGCTGCAATGAAGCTTGCTGTGGCTTGAGAATAATTTTGTGTCTTTTTGCATTGTTATATGTATTTATAATTATGCATGAATATATATGTGCCATATATATTATTAGTATATTAAAACATTTTAGTACTGAGTAAAACAGTGTTGAAGGAAAAAGTCTATAAGAAAATTGAGGGAAGGAAATGACAAAGTTATAAATAAAATAAGGGAAGGCTTCTAGTATTGCTAAACTAGGACAAATACCAGTTATTTTCACAAGAACCAGAAAGTTTGGAAGCTGCAGGTCAGTGTGCCAGGTGTTAGGGGATTTTCCTCTTACCTAATATCCTGAAATACCTGTGCAATGCTTTTATGCTCAAAACCTTGTTTAGAGGCAAAGAGGAATGTATAAAGCCAAGAATTTACTGCTTGTAAACAGTTTGAATCTTAACAATGCAATCCAGGCATCATTACTAATGCAGATGCAATTATTACAGAAGAAAGAAGGGCAAAAATGCTCCATCCAGAAGAATCACTAATAAATACATGTACATTTATGCAGCAATTGATGAAAGCACCATTTGTTTTGCACTTTAGTGTGCAATCCCCTCATACTTTTGTCTGAATACGAGGGAAGAAATGAAATTCCTTCTGTCTTGTCACTCCACATGGCCAGATTTCAGAGTGACAGCACATTTTAAGTGATCAAAAGATCCGTGTTTCAAGTGCTTGTCACCCATGTGTTCTGAAAGACTGGAATCTGCTCCTGTCTGTGCAGGCTGCTCATCTTGGAAGGGGGGACAGTGGGGAAGGGAATGGGAGGGCAGCAGGAATACCTGCCAAAACCTTCCTGCACCTGGATTTTTCACCAGATTTATTGGTCACTATGTCAGTATCCTTGGTGCCTTCTGACCACTTTGAATTAGCACCAAAAATATGCTCAGAAACGGCCCCTGTGCCTCTCTCTCTTGCTGTGCAATCTCCTTCCCTCGTTCCTGCTCCCAAGAGTTCATTTCTAGTCCCTACTTCACCTTCCACACAGGCAATTTCTCCCATGATGTCTGTGCCCTGCAATGTCCACTAAAACTGCTCGTTGTAATGACCTGCTCTTGCTTTTTTTTTAATCTCTTTTCCTTTTCTTACAGTTTTTGCAGCAATTTTGACAAGTTTTCACAGTTAGGAATACATATTTTATACTGTTTGAAATCTAACTTGTCTTAGGCATAAATTATTAACTTTGGTTATGAAAAATGATCCTGGCTTAAGTGAAAATGGAAAATATCTAATATCTTCAAGGTTGCAGAACTGTAGTATCTAAGAATAGTGAATAGAGTAACTCGATCAGGCTTTTAACATTTTCATCACAGTATTTTGTTTGTGTATAATTCTGTAGGTCTGCTCATACTCTTCAGCCTTCTTCAGGGGATGAAATCTCCACTAATGTGTCTGTCCAGC
The DNA here is from genome assembly GCA_035221455.1 of Xenops minutus. Classification (NCBI taxonomy): domain Eukaryota; kingdom Metazoa; phylum Chordata; class Aves; order Passeriformes; family Furnariidae; genus Xenops; species Xenops minutus. The sequence continues at coordinate 146,893,486 of JAWWEE010000074.1, read as the reverse complement.
TTTACAATGGAGAGACCCAGCAGCTCATCATTAAATTAGAAAATATTGGAGCAGAACCACTGGAGAAACTGGAGGTCACAGCGAAAACAGTCAACACCAAGGGTGTGTATGCTGGATTGTGTTTAGAAATAATAATGGTCACTTCTCTGGGAAAAGGAGGACTGGTTGTGTTATACTTCTAGGTCAGTTTAGACTAAGTATCATAGTCCCTGTTACAGAACTGAAATAATTCAATTTGGTTTTATTGTAGGAATATAGAAATGAAAGAGAATGTAAGAAAATATAGAAAGACAATTGTAGAACCATCTGTGTGTCAAAGGGTCACCTGCTTTTTGGAAATCTGGATTTCTTTGTAGTGTTACTTGGGGAAAAAATCCTCAGGCAATGGCTAGGAAAGAAGAAGAATCTTGGGTCTAAATTATTTTCTCCTTATGTCTAAATATGCTGATTAGTTCATTAAATAGATTACCATCCACAGTAATGTCCTACTTGAGGGAGTGGAAGCAAATAAGCGTATTTCTATCTTACTCAGAGAGTAATAAGAAAAAAATGGGATAGAAGACTTTAAAAGACAAGACAATAAATAAAACAAGCTATTGTGAGTTAAAGGAGTAATTGAAGCTGTGGAAGAAATATGGCACGTTCCCTCTGTACACTTAATTCTCTTGAAATGCCCTGTCCACGTTAGTGTTCAAAAGGAGCCTGATAGGTGAATCCTGCTTTTGTTTTGTGATGTATTTTCTTTTTTTTTGGTTTGTCCTCTGAGGCATTGCTATGAAAGTGATATTAACAGAAGAACTGCAGGTGACAAGCTACATAATCTTTACTGACAGTAGAAATACCTTATTTTACTGCAGGTCTTACTCTGTCGGTGCCAGAGCATTAAAATGCAGTGTGATACCTTGTGATTTTTGTTCATTTCAGTATTCAGGCTCGTGATTTTTTTATAACAGAGTATCCTCTTCTCTGCAACCTGGGAGAATAGGAGTTGCCAATCATCTCAGAATAGATTTTCGGTCTGAGACTTGTTACCAGGAATAATTTTAGAAGTTGAAACGTGTGATGACTTACTGTTCTTATTTCAGTAATTCCAACATGCTCCTCCTGTGCTGGGTGCTGTATGTGTGGAATGGAAAGACCAAACAGAGCACTCCTATTAAATGGTGAATTTCACGTAATGAAATGTATTAAATGGTGGAATATACGGGCATGTGAGGCATGTGTTAATCAGACTCTTTGTATGGAATATTATACAGTTAATTGCCTCAGAATGTTGAAAAATATACTCATGTCAACTTTACAATCATCCCTCCATCACAACTTTTGTTACAAACAGTGGGGGAAAAAGAGAAGAGTTGATAGACTCAGCTATGAGTTCAGTAAAACTTTTAATTGTACTCAGTCCTGTGTTTTCTTTGTCTGTCTAAAATATTTCTTATCAGAGAAAGGAAAATTTCTGGTGAGTGAGCTGTATGCGTTCATCCTCAAAAAATGTAACCCTTACATCATTATCTCAGAAAAATAGACATGAGAGTGAGTTTTGAGATGCACTGAATGGTATTTGTGAGAGAGTGTGAGAACTGTGCCATCAGAGTCATAGAATCATAAATGTCTGTGTGGGGCAGGGACCACTGGAGGTCATCTTCACCTTCTTTTGAAAGCAGAACTTTGGATTAGCTGATCCAGGGTCCTGTCAGGCAGAATCTTCAGCTTCTTGCACTGTCTCACAGTTGTGAAATGCGCCTCTGTATTTGGAATTGTCTGCTGGAGATGAGCTGTGTTCGATGTTACTGCAGGAAAACACATCCTGAAATAAGTGGAACTTTTTACCCGGCTGTGCTGTGGGTGTGACCTCAAGCACTGGAAAGGGCTGTCCATGGTAAAAGAACTGATGGTCCACATTAAGCATTTAGGAATTGTGTTATTTCAAATGTGGTTGCATGTAGGTCTTGCAAAGGACCATAGAATCAATCGTTGAGTGGTTTGGGTGGGAAGGGACCTTAAAGATCCAACTCCCCTGCCACGGGCAGGGTCATCTTCCACTAGCCCTGGTTGCTCAGAGCCCCATCCAGCCTGGCCTTAGACACTTCCAGGGATCCAGGGGCAGCCACAGCTTCTCTGAGCGACCTGTGCCAGGGCCTGCCCACCCTCACAGGGAAGAATTTCTTCCCAATGTCCCAATAACCTGCTTCTTGTCCATTTGAAGCAGTTCCCCTTTGTCCTGTCACTCCATGCCCTCAAGGTCCCTCTCCAGCTTTTTGTAGCCCCCTTAAGTACTGGAAGGGCCTCTGAGGTCTCCCCAGAGCCTTCTCCTCCAGCCTGGACAGCCCCAGCTCTCCCAGCCTCTCTGTGTAGCACAGGGGCTCCATCACTGTGATCAACTTAGTAGTCTCTGGACTCGTTCCAACAGATCAGTGTCTGTCTTGCGTTGGAGATGGACCTTTGCCTCTTTTAATGGGCTCTCTTCCATTTTAGTTAGGATCATAAATTTATTCCAGTGCATTAGGATGGGCTCAGGGTGCAGTGATGTGGGATTCTGGTGATCAACAGGGAACTAAAGATTTGTAATGACAGCAGCTGTTTTTGGTCAGTGAGTACTAACTACCTGTGTGGAACTAATGGGGATGCAGCGTTAAACCATCTCTGGTAGCAACACAAGCTCCTGATATTACACATCAAGCTGAGAGCTTACACAGACCCTTATGAACTCTCTGTAGTGCATTAAGAAGTTTTCTCTTGGATGTTCTTTGCGAGTCCTCAACTGAGATGCGCCTTTGATTTAAACTACTCAAGGTCTCCTTGAGAGCTGTTAGACCCCTCCGTCTGCCTGACCACAGCTTGCCTGTCACCTTGGGAGCCCCTGAGAAGTTTCCTGATTTCAGCCAAATAAAAAGAGCTTTCAGTCATCCTTTGGTTCACCTGATTTGCTTTGTTTCCTTTAGTCTTGGCAGTTCCTCGTAAATCCCTGGCAGCTGCTGCATGCCTGCCTGTCTGACTTCCATTTCCCTACTTTCTGTGTCTGGGGCTGCAACTTTCAGCACAAGGATGAATGCTGCAAGTGGCAAATATTCTCCTTTTTGTTGTTGTTGGAATTACTGGGTGGCATTAGTGACCTGAGCTCCCTCCTTTTAATGTGTTAGCTGTTACAACCAGTCACTTCTCTGGAGGAAGCCGGCTTCTCTGGTGTTGTTTTCAGTGGTGTCCTGCTAATGAGAACCTCTGGAGATCAGACTTTCACACTTGCCCTTCTCCTACTTTCTCCTATTACTTTCAGGTTCAGTTCTCTGGGTTTTCCACTCTGACCCCCAGATGAATGAGCAGAACTTGCAGCTCAGCCTGTGCAGTTCATAAAGGACATCCCAGGGTTTTCGAGTCCTTTAGGAGCTGTGTGTTATGGGAACAGCTCCTGAGGCACATCAGCAAGAGGGACTTGTCATGCTGCCACAATGGACACGTCTGTCAGGGCTGTTAGTGTCTCCTTGCACCACTCAGTCTGCCAGGCTGTGGTACTGTGGCTTGGACATCACACATCCATACTGTCAAGGTTAACTCTGTGTCACCTCCTATTGTCCCTCACCGGGTCAGACAGTTTAATCCTTTTTTTGGAAAGGTGACGTGCAAACTGGATGCCTTTCCCACCCTTTGGCTCCAGTCAGCTCCTGTCAGAGGCTTGTTCTGTCTCAGTTAGAGAGTGCAGTCCAAAGGCTTTGATAACCCAACTATTCGATGTGCTCAGGGGCAAATGTAGCACTAATGTTTTCAACCTTGGGGCCCTGAGAAGAGCCCAGGCATTCCTGGCTCTGGGAGTGAGACCCGTACACTGAATGAGCCTGGATGATGAAGCAAAACCTCACTCATCTTTCTTAGTGACTGACCTCTGGAATTTAAAGAGAATTTAACAGAGAACTCAGTTCACCTCTCTTCTTCCCATGGCCTGTGAACACAAGTACCTGCAGCCTCAGCTGTTCTGCTGTGCTGGACCACAAGTGAAAAATCTACTCTGTGGTCCAGGCAACCCATTTGAAGGACTGTGACTATCCTGGAACTGATCTATTTACCTTTTTTTTTCCTGAAGAAAACAGTAAAGTCTTTCAAATTGGAGCTGGGGTGTGCTCCATGGAGGGTGGGAATGCAGGCAAGGCTTTTCTCCTGTCAGTCCAAACTGACTGTCTCCTTGTCCTGGTGACAGCAGGACAAGGAGTGGGGGTGACCCAGCCCCATCCTGCTGCTCTACTTTCTCTCTCTGGGCTTCTCAGTTCTCTCGTCCTCTCTGCCCACTCTGACTGACCCAAATCATGACCTTACATGGTTCTTGCTAACTCTTTTTTCCACTCATAGGATAAAGAACAAAGGGTTCATGACTTTAAAGCGTTTTTTCCCCTCCTTTTAGGCATAGTTGCTAATTGTCTAGAGGAAACTCTGGTGGATACCTTTACTTTGTAAAGAACGTGGAAATTTCAGCAGATTCATTTCTATTTACCAGGTCTAGGGGAAGTGAAGATGTGTGAATGCCAATGCCTGTGCGTTTGGGGTTATTTATTTTATATGATAGTTATTTTGGGGTGCTTACATGAAAATAGACCATGAAAAATTGGCAAAAAGCCAAGATCTAAGATTGAAAAGAATTGAGGAATTGAGGTTCTTGTGATCTCCAAAGAGTTTCTCTGTGCAAAATATCAATGTGGATTTGGGATTTTTTTGGCACAATTTAAAATCTGTTGAGAGTTTGATTGCCCTTTGGTGACCCAAAGTGAGGTTGTGGGTAAGCTGTTCTATGGTATTTGTTAGGATTTTTAGTGATTTAGTATCCAGTCAAATGATCAAACAAGTTGCTCTTTGCAACTCTTGACTAACAGTTTGCTTTAACTTCAGGTGTTTGCTAAACACAGATTTTGGATTTGTAAAAAAACTGAGGGCAGGCTTGTCCCAGAGCATCTCCCACTGAGCTGAAGGGCCTGAAGCCAGAGTGTAATTCTCTTTAGTAATGGTTACTGAACAAGGTGAACATTATTAAACTATAAACTGGTATCAGATAAATATAAACTAGATTATTCTCTACAGCTTAACTTATAGCTCAAGCATTTGGATCTTGTGTTGTAATTACAGGTGTTAATTAGAGAGTATCTGCAAGGGCTATTCTCACTTCAAAAGGAGTATCTTCAAATAAATCTCCTTCATGAAAACCCATTCTGGAAACAGCTTGGTGCTCAGGTGCTTGGGATATTTCCTTCTTTGCTCGTACTTAGGAAAATCATTCCTTTAGCATATTGTTTTGTACTTGTCAGGAAAAGGGTGTAGAGGTTGAGATACTTACTAAGCTGCTTTGTTTCCTTGAAAATAGAAGAAAATCAGAACAATGATACGGTTACAGCTAAATCCTGAGATGAGGTGGAGGTGACTTGAAGGAAAGAATTATTAGGATATTTTATTTTTATCTCACCTTTGTTCTTATAAAGAAATCTGTACTACTGATCTGATGTGGAAAGGCACAGGACAATACCTGATGGTCTGTGAGAAAATATATTACAAGCAAAGCTGTTGCTATTTAGGTAGAAGTTGATGAAAAAATATTCTTTTTCTTTTGCCCCCTTCCCTAGAAACGGAACAGCTTTTTTATGTGCAAATCAACATAATTTGGAATTCTAACTGTTTTTTTGAAGGATCCTTTACTGTAGGTTGTATTTGAGGCAGCTTGCCCACCATATTTCCTCACACATGGATTTTGGGTGATGGCACTGGGAAGGTTCTGAGGCACCAACAAATTAACCTGCCCTTAAATCCAGTTGCCTGGTATGAAGGAGAGATGAACTGTGTGCCTTTCAGTGGTCCCTGTTATGCAAAGCTGTGGTTAAATGAGCCTTTAGAAGAATTCTCCAGTGGACTTTGCAGATAAAATGCTTTGCTGCAATAAATTAATAAATATATTTTTAGGATTCTCCCAGTCAAACCATTCTGCTTATTTTATGTGTTAATTGACTTTATTTGTAGTGTTTAGCATTGCATGGTCTTGCAAATATTAATGAACTTAGAGATGGGGTGGGTTGACTCTGGCCAGAACAGAAGCCCCCATCCAGTATTGATGAGCAGTAAATACTGGGTGTTTTCCCCTCACATTATCTTGCAGTGTGTCAGGCTTAGGAGAGAGGAGCTAATAATTACAGCCCCCCTATCTCAGATAGACCAATGAAAAATGATTTATCAAACAGATATCTTTTAAACCAGACTAATCCTGTCTGACAGCATCCTTCGTGTTTGGGTCTTGTCTACTTGGTGCTTCTCAGCTTTAAGAAAGGCTTTTTGAAAAAAATGGAAGCCCGTGGTCTTCCTAGCCCTCTCCATTGCTTAAAAAGTGACTAAATAACGATGTTACAGCTGCTTCAGAAATTTAACTGATTTAATTTGGTGTAATATTTTGATGAAATGTGCTCTGCATTCATGTGGCACTTCCTGGGTTGAGGTCTGTATGATTCAAAAGTACATGAACTTTTAGTCCCCTTCAGGCTGTATTTGAAGGGTATATTTAATGCTGCCCATTGTGAAATGGTTTTCCCCTGGTAATGATCTTCATTAAATTCATATTTTGAGCTTTGTGATCTATGTGTTTCCAGGTCAATGTCAGTACCCAGGAACTTCTCTGTCTTTCTAGTCTTACATTCATTTTTAATTCTGAATATTTTGAGCAGAACGTGACAAATCAGTTAATACTCTACAACAGCTCTAAACTGAAATTTCCCTAATGTGGGAGTTATGCTCATGAGATATTTACTTATTTTGATGCAGAGAAGCTGTATGGGGATTTCTTGAGCTGGAATCTAGAAGACACCCTCTCCCAGTTTCCTCTAAAACCTGGAAAGATTGCAACATTCATTGTAAACATAAAAGTGAAGCTGGACTTTTCATGCCAGGAAAACCTTCTGCAAGATCTCAGTGATGGTGAGTTTTTCATTTCTCCTTGTTTGGGATGGTTTATTTGTACTTCTGGGAGACACTTCTCTAGTTGCTGTGCCATTTGTGCTCTGTGTTTTTTGCATCTTTGTGTCTTGTGATGCAAAGACAAGCCTTGTGTGAGCTGCAGGGATTGAAGAGGGAGTTTTTGTGACAGCTGTGGGCATTACAGTCTGACCTGACTCTCCCACCATGAGACCTTGTCCTGCTATCTTTTTAAATCTTGCCTGACAGAGTGGTTTTGATGTGTCTCTTTGTATCCTTGCCTTATGAAGACAAAGAAAAATAATTTACAAACATTAGTGGACTTTAAAGAGAAATAACGCTGAGTTGATTCTTTTGTTGCCCAAGATTGCAGAGTTCTTAGTTGTTGCTGAATGTGGTTTTGCCAGAAGTGACACCCTGAAATGCAGGACATAATCCCCCTCATGTTTGTACTGCAGAGAAAGTCTTGCGCTTAAACTTACTGTGAATAAAAAAAAGCCACAGTGTTTGCTTGTATTAGAATTATTTGGAATTACAAGTACCAGATACTCGTAATAAGGATTTCCTTTTTATAATAAACACACAGTCTCGCTGGAGTAATTGCCCTACTCTGTATTTTTTCAATTCCATGATACATTTGCACTGATTAAATTAACTTGACAAAACAAGATATTCCTGTATTTTAAAAAAAAGTATAATTTGGATTTTTTTCCCAGGATTCATTTGCAGGTATATGCTACTATTATAAGTGATCCTTAACAAACAAATTTTTTCAGTACAGGAAAAATACAACAAAATTACATGCAGAGCTTACTTAGGTTGAATAGGACTGATTTCTGTGAGTTATCTTTCAAATGCATTTAGACAGCAATTACATTAATTGTTACTAATGATTAAAAGACTTCTTTGTTTCTTAAACCTCCCTGGTGTAAAATAAATATTTAAAAAATATTTTAGGACTTGACTGCACAAACCCCAAAGTGTTGCTACACTCAGTTTTCCTTTAGAACCTTTGAAAGAGCTCATAGTGGAGAAAGAGCACACCCTGATACTGTGAAAACACAGGGCCAAGGAGTAGAGACTCTGAGAAATGCCCCTTGATAGGAAATGTAAAAGCTTTATATATATATATTTATACACACAAGACATACATACATATATTTAAAATTTCCTTTGTTTGCCCAGTCTCCAAAGAGCTCTGGAGCTGCACTTGCCCAGCAGTTTCTCAGATGCAATAACATACAGACCAACTCCTCTGCAGGAGGAGAAGATAACACACTTCTTGGTACTGACACCGAGCAGTTGTGGGATTTGGGATTTGGATTTGGGTTTCTGCTGTTCACCTGTATCCAGCTCTTAGGAGGCCATATATGAACAAAATCTTTGAACATTTTTACCTTATTATTTCTGCCTCCTGCTTCTCTGAAAGGCTGTGTAACCGAAGCAGTTCAGCCTTTCCTCTTTCAGTGATGATAAAGGAGTGGAACCCGCCCGTGTTTTGTTAGAACTGTGGTGGCTGTGGGTGCTGTGGACTCTGTACTTTGGAAATGGTATTAGAGATAGTAAGTGTATTGACAATTTACTTGCTGATTTATTTTTTATGTATTGCTTTTAACTTTACAAATGCTGCACTTTTTAAAGAGGTACATAAGAGCCTGATGTGAAGAACAGTAAAGAGTCAGTGAAATCAATGGCAACTATGACATGACTTTTAATCATAAAGTAGCTGTGGTGCTTTTTTCTTTTGAAGAAATGATGATCAAAATACTTTAGTCTCTTAAAAGTAATGCCCTTAAGAGGGCATCTGTTACTTTCATCTCTTTTCATTTGCTGCTGAAATTGTTTCCTTTTACACTGTTTGTAATCAGGACATGGTACAGAAGGGATAAATTACTGATGCTTCTGATGATACACTTATCCAATTGGGAAGTAAACCAAGTTATCAGTCAAAATTGCTGATGTAATTCGTGCGTGTTGATGGCATACTGTCTCGTAAAGAAAAATGCTGGATGTTTTTCTAGATTAAAGGAAGCAAAGGCAAAGGAGTGGCTGTAGAGGATCAGATCAATGACTGTCCAGTCCAATATCCTGGCTCTGGGAGAGGCTGGCAGCAGATGCCTGGAGGAGAATACAGGGAGAGCTGTGCACATGCACACTGCTTCCCTGTAGGCTTTTGGACTCCAGCACTTGGTATCTCAGGAGCTTCCAGCGCCGAATATGGTTTCTCTGATTTTAGACACTGTTAATCATCCTTAGTGGGCTCCTCTTTCCTAAAATTCTTCATTCTCCCCATCAGCACTGTACTACATTCCATGGCAGGAGGAATCATGACTAAATTACTTTTTAGCAGCTTTGCACTGGCTGGTGTCCTGGTGTCCCCAGGTTTTTGTATTGCATGGAAGAAATAACAGTACATCTTCTAAACGTGGTACCTGCAGTTGTGATTTTATACATTTCCTCAGGTTACTGTCACAGCACACTGGAGATTCCTAATGGCTTAGTTGTCCCTCTTATGGAAACTTGTTCCACTCCTCAGCCTTTCCCTTTTGGACTCTCTCAGCTCTGTGTGTTTGAGGGAGGTCATACACACTATTTGAAAGGTGATCTATGTATTTCTGCAGTGACCTAATTTATTTATTTTGCTTTATATTACTTGCCTTACAATCACGCAATAAAGCACAATTTGTCATTTGCTTCTTTGACTCCTATGAACATTGAGATCCATGAATCTGTGAACCACAGCTCCAGGATCTTGCTCCTGAACAGTAACGATGTGCCCAGAGCCTCTTATTGCACAAATGAGTTCAGGATTGTTTTTTCCCATTTATTTATGATGAATTTATTTGGACATTTTATTGCCCAGTCATTAAGTGTTGTAAGGTTCTAGCTGTGAGTCAGTGTGATGACACTAGTTCTCTCCGGGTTGGATAGGTTTCCATTGTGGGAATTTGGTTTATGCAAATACAGCCAAATAACGTGCCAGATACCCTTCAGGAGAATGTACTTCCCATTAAAGCCATCCTTCAGGGTTCATGTCACAGCCTGAGTTGTCTTGGCTTATTATCGTTGGAATTAATTACTTTGAAGAGATGGGCAGTGAGACACATTGTTAATGAGGATTAAGTAGACCAGGACCTTCTTTACAAGAAAGACATTGAGGGGCTGGAGTGTGTTCAGAGAAGGGCAATGGGGCTGGGGCAGGGTCTGGAGCACAAGTGTGATGAGGAGCTGCTGAGGGAGTTGGGGGTGTTTAGCCTGGAGAAAAAGGGGCTCAGGGGAGACCTTATTGCTCTCTACAACTCTCTGAAAGGAGTCTGTAGTGGGGTGGAGTCATCCTCTTCTCCAAGGTAACAAGAGACAGGAAGAGAGGGAATGGGCTAAAGTTGTGCCAGGGGAGGTTTAGTTTGGGTATTAGGAAACATTTCTACCCTGAAAGGGTTGGAAAGCATTGGAACAGGCTAGCCAGGGTGGTGGTGGACTCACCATCCCCAAAAGTGCTCACAAAAACCATGTGGACATGGCACCTGGGGACACAGGTTAGTGCCGAGCATGGTGGTGGTGCTGGGCTGATGGCTGGACTTGACCATCTTGGAGGTCTTTTCTAACTTTAATGATTCTGTGATTCTTTGAAGTCCATTGACTAAGGTTCAGCAGATCCATGCAGACCTGGTTGCTGCCAATGCCATTGAAGTTTTGGCTCTCTTGTCCCTCACCTGGGTGTCTCAGGGTTTCCTCTATGGATGTCCTTGGTTCTCTGGCTGGGAAGTTCAGCGTGTATATTTAATTCAATCCTGAGGTTCTTACACTGGGTAGGACAGGAGGAAACACTTGATCTCTTGGTACAGCCAGGCCTGGGGAGCTGAGGCAGCAAGGTCTGTGTCACCTGAAGAGGTCAGCAGGATACCCACATTATGAGCATAATGGAATCTCCTTCTGGTTATTCTTCTGTCATTTCTGAAATCCAGCATTTCTCTGGTGCCAAAAGGGAGGAGAATAACAGCTGCTCTGTGTGGATTGCTTTGGACACAGCAACGTGTTTGTGGGAAGCAGGCTTTTGGAAAAGCTCCTGTTACAGGAGGATAATGTTTTGCAAAGTTAATGAGTTAATCTACAATGATTACTTCATTATGTAAAATGTTAATGTTCATTTATTCTGTGTATAGGGAACCTAAAGACAGGTGTGAGGATATTTAAATTCATAAACTCATCAGAGGAACTAATTAATTACGTGTTGAGAGAGAAGTAAATCTATGCCTTAGGTCTCTCCTTCCTTTCTCTGGGGAAAAAAGAGAAATTATAGCATATTTCTAAAAGCATTGATCTTGAATATTTTTTAATATTGTTATGCAAGACCAGTATATGTTTCATACTCACTTCGATGCTTTTCAGCTTAAATGGTCAGATTTTATCCACTTGAAAATGTTCCTTCACTTACATAGCCTATAGACATTATATTGTCTATAACTATCTTGTTATAAAGATACCTGCTTTGGAATTTAAAAGACTTTTGACAGGTCTGAGAAAGTAAGTACCCTGGAGGACTCTATTAGGATAATGGTATCTCTGATGATGATGATGATGGAAGTCCTCTGACATGTTTCAGTATTACCATTTCCATGTTACTATGCTTGGTTGCCTTTTAGCATTTACTCTTTCCGAGTAGTCTTTCAAAGTGACTTTGTTTCTCAGAAGTTTTTTTGGCTTTGCAGTTTGAAGATGTCATTTTGGTTGTACTGTTAATTTGAGTAAATGAGGTTTTTTCCTTTTGTTTTGTTTTGTTAACCACAAACACTTCTGTGTCCTCCATAAATTCACCACTGTGTGACTTTAAAGAGTGTTCCTAATTTTTGAGAACTTTTGCTACATAATTCTTCTTGAATATCATCTTTTGCACTTACAGAAGATAAGGTGCCTTTTTCTCTTCCAACTGCCTTTTAATCTAGATAAATAATCTTGTCTTGTAATTTCCCTGATGCAGGATGGGGTTTTTAACAGTATATAAGTGCCTTGGGACTTCAGCCTTTATCAGTTGTACCAGGCACTCTACAAATATGTCGAGATGGTGTTTCAGTAATGGCTGTGTTGCCTGTGCCCTGCTCCTGGGAGCCAGGGAGCTGGGGCATTCCCAGGAACTTTGCCTGGGTGCTGCTGCCTGGGGGCTCTCCTGCCACAGCCCTGAGGATGTTCTGAGAGAGGGAGGAGCTGTATCTCCGTGCCCACCCACAGTGTAGACACTGAGATGGATTCTGTTGCCTGAAACTCTGGGTACTCTTGTGTTATCCCCTTCTCTGGTGCTGCACAAAGCAAATTTCTAGAACTCTGCCTACTTTTAGCACAATACAGTTCTCTTTTTCTAGGAAAAAATAAAAGGCATGCTCAAGTTCAGCAAGCAGAGTCTGTCTCCTGTCTCGAGATGTTTTTTTCTGTCTTTGTGCATGTTTTAAAGTCCTTTAAAGCTGTTTCTTAGGAAATGGTGCCTACCAAGAGGCTTTCTGTTTTGAAGCTTCACTCAGGCAATGGATTGACAAAACAAATAAGTGGGTTGAGGGGGCATTTAGTTTTCATATGTTATGATCAAGCTGTGTATTTTCCAAAAGCTCTGACACAGAAGCATGGTATGATTGGGTTGGAAGTGACTTAAAGATCATCTCATTCCAACCCCCCTGCCATGGGCAGGAATACCTCCCACTAGCCGAGGTTGCTCTAAGCCCCATCCAACCTGGCCTTGGACACTTCCAGGGATGGGGCAGCCACAGCTTCTCTGGGCAACCTGTGCCAGGGC